>APFE031175567.1:0-20423 GCA_000404065.3 Pinus taeda
GAGAGACATGTATTGGATTTTGAGTCTTTTCTTAACCTTTTCGAAGTTGATGAAGAGGATGTCAGTATTAGGCTTTTTGCTCTTTCTTTGTAAGGCAAAGTCAAGAGTTGGTTCAAAACCCTGCCTAATGTGAGCATCTCAGATTTATAGCAGTTCGTCAAAGTTTTCCTTGACAAGTGGATGGTAAGACAAAACCCTTTCTTGATTATAGAAGAGTATAACCAGCTGAAAAGATAGCTAGGGGAGACAGTACAACAATGTTCTGCCAGATTTAACCAAGTTTATTATTCAATGCCAGTTAATATAATACCTCCTCCTGGATCCGCTCTCTTGCACTACCCGGGTGCCTTTGATCCGGAAATGGAGTTTCAGCTGAGAGAAAGGAACCTTGCAACACTTGAAGAGATGCAAAATAGTGCAGTAGATGTAGAGGCTCATTTGCTGATCTGAAGGGCAAAGTTGAAGGAAGAAGAGATGAAAAACATAGATATGGAGGAATCGACGTCTCGTAAGGCTTGAGATTTTGGCAAGTGCAGTGGAAGAGATGATGCAAAGGATCACCACAAGGAATGAGTATAGTGTTCAAGCCCATCACTCACTGATTGAAGAAGAACAAATGGCTGCTCCAAAACATTTTCTTTCTTATCCCAGTTGTCATAGATCTGATAATGATTGTTTTGTAGATCATCTTGGAGAAGAGAGATCTATTGATATGACATGTATGCTTTATGATGTGTTTTATACTGATGATTTGCCTCAGTTTGATCAGTATGATGATGATTATGTTCTCCAAACAGAAGCTAATCTTACAGACAAACCAGCAGCTAGTTTGTGGGAGGAGGAAGTTCATTTTCAGCAGCTCGAATACAATGTTCAACCATCATATATTAGCTATGGAAATGACGAGGAAAGTGCAGCAAATTTTGAAGTAAGTGAAGGATCTTTGCCTTTTTTTTTTTCTTCATTTCAATTCATCAGGGACAACATTCATACAATCAGAAATCAACTTTCGACAAGTCTTGATTTGGACCATCTTGAGGGCAATGAAAATTTTGTTCAAGACTTTTCATATCTAGAGTTGCAGTCTCTGAATGCCATTGATTGTCAAGTTGTAGATGAAGACATTGAAGCTAGCACATATGATCAAATGATACAAGATGATTTCGTACCATTTTGTTTTGAATCATTTCAATTTTTGAAGGGTAAATTGCATAGTATATCTTCAAATGAGCAGCCTGTAGGAAATCATGTAATCTCATCGGAACCAATAGAAAATGGGTTGCAGCAGTCTTTTCAAGTTTTTCATGATCCAATAGCTGATGTGTTGGATGATATTTGCAGTCAAAGTACTTCTCCATTGACTGCATGTGAGCCTAAAACGTGTATTGATACAAACTTGATCCGACAGCCAGTTTCTTTGTCATTTTCAGCAGGAGTCTTGTCACAAAGCTCAGATAAAAGTTTGCATTCATGGTATGAAGAGAAGAGAAGTAATCCATTGGATGAGCTAAGTCCCGGTGTGCATGAATTTCAATATCCTTATGCAGTGTTTTTGGAGGTGGATAGAGAATCCATAGTATTCAACGGATCTGTTCACAAATTTTCATGGGAGTTGCCTTTCAGTAGTTCTCTCTTGTTGTTCATAAGCAAGCACTTGTGGAGAATTCAAACAGTAGCCAAAATACTTACTTGGTTGCATTGGTTGTTTCATTTCACTTGATCAAATGATGAATGAAACTGTTAGAGTAGGTTTTGATGAATAAGCTCTACTTTGAGCATCATTTCCAGTTTGTTGGTTGTGTTTAAGTATCGAGTCAGTTTTTAGTTGAGTAAGAGTCAATTTGTGTCATCGAGTCATCAGTTTTCAGTCATGCATTTCAGCCTGAGTTTTTGACTCCATTTCCCAATGTATGAAGGCACTGTCTACTTTCCAAAGATCTGTAGTTCTTGGCACCTCCAAGGAGCTACCATCCCCATTGGAGCCAATGTTAGTGTCAGTCTTTGTAGCTTTCCTCCAGTGCTCAAACATGCTCTTACAAAGTGATTTTAAGGTGTCAAGGTCAAATTTTGTCATTTCAGTGAGTCTTCAAGCAAAATTTGGTCACTAGGTATTAGGTCTAGGGTTTCATAAAAAAGGGTTTCAAAATGTCCAATAATAACCAGCAGGCACATGAGGAGGTTCCAGTACGAATAAAGTTCATCATCAAGTGCTCAGAGATGTATTTTTCCTCAAAACTCTGTTTTGAGGAAAAACATAGTATTTTAGATTTTATTGTACAAATTTATGTAATTTTATTTTCTTCATATGTAAATCAGTTCAATGGCAACACTGGTCACTTTCCCTAGCCTTAGTAGCTCCAACCCTCTGCAAAAACAAACAAAACACAAGTCATTCAGTTCATCACAAGCTCAAATAAAGTGAAAAAGCTCAAAAATAGAGTTAAAAATAAAGTCATTTTCCAAACATTGTAAAAGTGGGTTTTATAAACCAAAAAATTAAAAGCTCCTTGTATATAAGTTTTTTTCTTAAATTGAAAAGTTCATTTGCATTTCAAAGATAAACTTGAGCAAAGCAAAGTCGTTTTTGAGGGCAAGGAAGAGAAATTTGGTGGAATCTGCCCAAAATGAGAGGCGCGGTGCACTAGGCAACTGGCACGACACACATAGCATGCACGGCACATAGGGCCCTGATTTCCAGTGTTAAATTGAACTAGCGCGGTGCACTGAAAGGGCACGGTGCATTGGATTTGATGTGTGACACATAGAGCTGCCAAGCCTGAATTTTTCAACAACTCCCTTCAAATCGCCCAAAACACTTGGATCTTCATTTGTGCAAGTAGATTGAGCCTCTATCACTGCTTTTCATCCAATTTATGGTGGTTGTCTTATGTTGGTTGTCTTATGGTGGTTGTGTGAACAAAACATCAAACCCTACCTCTTGCATATCTCAAAGGAAACAATGCCTAGGATTTGTATTGTTGTTTTGGCTACCAAGTCATTCCCTCACCTTTCCACTCCCTCACTCATTTTCCTAGTTTATTCCCCTATTACCTAATTCCCATATTCCCAAAACAAAATCATATATCCCTATCCCCAATCCTATTTTTCCCAAAATCCCAAATATAATTCCCAAACCCTAGTGCTATACCCAAAACTCCTAAATTACTCCCTAATCCCCTGTTTCCCTAACTAAACCCTATCCCAACAGTCCCTAAAATCCCTCATTTTTCCCTCCCTTTACACTCCCTCATATCACTTTTCCCCTTGGTGGCAGAAGTCAAAAACATCATAACTCACCTACTTCTGATCAAGACAACTCATCCACTAGCAGAGATGGAATCTGATCCCTCATATGATTATTAAGACGAGACACATAGTGACTCACCTACAGAGGTACATGCACCCAAGAGGCCTCATAGAGGTGGCAAGCATATTCGAGAAGAACAAACCACTCTTGCTGAGTTACAGGCCTGCCCTCTTGCCATCACTTGTTTCCAACACCAGTCCTGCTATGAATTTTGTGAGATGGTTGCTAGAATTCAGTTTCATCATGAGTTGGCTCATTTTCTTTTGCTTAATTTACATGATGGTCAAGCCACTCTAGCTGGTGTCGCATTCACTTTAATGCCAGAATCTATCTCACTAGCAACCGACATTCCTAGTAGTGGAGAGAAATGGAACAAGAGGCAACAAATTGATGAGCAGTATTATGAACCATACATCAAGCCTGGTTATTTGAGACATCTCAGGAGATTTTTTCCTTTTCGGTACCTCAAAGATTCATATGCTCCTTTAATGAAACTGATCATGAAGTATTTCAGCTGTGAGGGTCGGTTCTCTCGTTTATATGCCTATCATATCAGGCTGTTGATGAATTTTACCAGGGTGAGGATGATGAACCTCCCATACTTCATGTGCTGAAATATTGAGAAGATGACCACCCTAGTATAGCATAAGACTCCTCAACAGCAGTTCAACAATATATATCATTTTTCTCTCATTAAAATTGTGGTCATCCATCAGCTTGGCTTGCAAGGCATCACTTGGGAAAAAATCATTTCTCATGAGTTTTTGGGAGCTCCTCAGGGACCTTTAGAGGCTTTACATGAGACAGGTGGACCTTCTTATCAGCATGAGGGTCATGAGACACAGACTGCTAGTATGCCGGTGTTTATCACTTATCAGAAGGGCACTAGACAGTTGCTCGCAGCAGCAAAGCGAGTATTATCTCCACTCGGGGTGGAAGGGGTCTCGCTTCCATCATCATCACAATAGGTTTAGGACAAAGGCAAGAGTCCATTACAGGATGAAGGACCATCAGGTGAGTGAGAGACTGATTTCATTCTCATTGAGGGTGATGATACAGATGTGGGCTCGCAAAGCACAAATGTCAAAGAAATCATCCAAGAGAACAGGCAGACATCAATGCCTTGTCCCTCAACTTGGAGAGGGCTAAGTGGATTATAAAATACTTGGATCAAAGGAATAAGTAGCTTGAAGATTAGCAAGCGATTATGGAGTTGCAAAACATTTGGGAGAATCACCAAGCTGCCCAAAGGAGGAGGGTGGACTTCACTTAACTTGAGCAAGAGATCAATGCCGATCGGGAGTCATGGCTTGAAAGAGCCAATATCCACTTAGAGAGGTTGTTGGAAAAGGCCAACAAGGAGAAAACATTATTGAGACATATGGCATGTCATTACATGGCGAGAAACAAAGTTTGCAAGGCGAGAATCAGGAACTTAAAGGCAAAATTGAAGAGGGCATCAAAGAGGAAAAAGGAGCATTATCGACTTCAGATATTGGTTGAGGCTTCCTTGGCCCAACACAATTCTTGATGGAGAAAACACAACCCAAATTTCAAAAAATTTGGGTCATTTTTTGCATTTTTGGAATTTTTTGCTCAAAAAACAGGAATATCTTCTCTATGTGTCGCGCCACCCAGTGATCACTTTTAATGGGAGCCTCCAAATGATAAAAACGCAGCATTTTTGGATTTGGAAATAAACATATGCTTGCCTACCAATGGACAAGAAATTTTGACAGGTTTTGAGCCCTCAAAAAGGTCAAAAACACTCAAAAAATGACCTTACTGCCCCTATTTTGACACACAGGAAGCAGTGTTGGGAGAACTGAATTTTGTAGGGACAAATGGAGGCCAAATTGAAAAATTCCACTTGGGTTGGAAATTATACAGGTATACCTTTCCAAAAAGCACACTTGGAGAACATTTGGACATAGGGAATGCCTCCAAAATTGGCTTCAAACAGGTGCTACGCGTAGAGAATCAGGTGCGGCGCATAGAGGAAATTTGGCCCAGTTTGACCAGGAATGCTCTGTTTTTCGCCCAGCTTTTACGAGTTTGACTTTTTCATCTTCTTAATGTCAAATTTGTGATGTAATTTTATGTACATTGATGAATCATGATGTAAATATGTCAAATTTTCACTTATGAAGGTAGATTCATCTGTTAAAAAGTTTTTTGAAACTGAATGAATCAGTTCCCTTGTTTCTAGAGGCATGTTGTTCCACTGCCTAATTTCTAGTTCTTAGTTTAGAATTAGTTGGAAAAACTCCTAAACATGTGAGCTCAACCCCTAGAGGCTAGGATGAGTTATGGTTTGTCTATATTATGTGTTTTTCAGTCATTAGAATGGTTGGACTCTTGAGAAAGCAAGGAGCTTCATTGTACACGCATATCGGTATTTTGGTTAAGAAATTGAGACCAGGGTTTGCAACACTCTTTGGGATCCCCGTGGCATGTTGTTTTGGAACAGTGATTTCTTATGTATTTGTGAATTTACTTATGTGTTATGTATGTCATTTTCTCTCTTATTTCTTCTCAGCTAAATCAAACAAGAGTGAAAGTAGAATCCATTGAAATTGCAGTTCTCTACTTGAGGTTTGCTTTAGTTTCTTGATGTTTTCAGCTGTTTGGAGAGGATCCATGGCTTCTCTTGCCCTCTTCAACTCCTCTGTCTAATCCCTCCATCTCATTTGATTTAAAGTGCCAAATTCAGTTGCCTACCTTGCCCCATTGAGATCTCTACAAGACTGAGCCTCATTCCCTGCACCCAAGATCTGCCTTTCCATTAGAGCCCACAAAAACATCATTTTATTCAATCAAACTCTTTGCACCTATACCTAGCCTAATATTAGTAGCTATATCAGTCATCTCAAGCCCTTAATGATCATAATTTGCTGAGATTGAATCAGAGAGAGCCCTCTCCCGACCTGGTAGGGCTACCTACCAGGTTAAGCGTGGTTTGATGTTGGTCCTGGATCATACCTTTCTCAGCCTGAGGTAAATCTAGGCTCTAACACATTCTAAAATCAAATTTGACAAATGGAGAGTATTATTAATTAATTCCACTAAATTACCAGTTGTCGATCTACATCTCGGTGTTGCCCTTTCTACCTTCATCAATTGAGTTTTCCACTCAAGGAACATAATTTCCTTGTGTGATTCCAGAATTTGGGGCAGATTTGCGGCTTACCCTTCCTTGGTTTCTTGCTAGGAAAGAAACTTTGTTAGTGTCTTATCTACCTGCTCCAACTTTTGCCTGTCATCAACCAATTTACCAATCATGGATGAGGAAATCTCACAGAAGGGAGGAACAAGAGAAATATTGTTACATAGCAAGTTCAATTGAGTAGATAATTCTTTGGTTATTTGGAGAGCTTCTGATTTAAATTCGTCTATCTTAGGAAATTCCTTGAACCTTTCTATTTGTGATGACAGTTGAGAAATCTGTTCATCTTTTGATTTGTTCAACTATTCATTCATTGCTTTTAGCTTGTTCAATGCTTGAGACAACTCTTTTTTCTTTTGAACTGCATGTTGGTCTATCCTGTATTTCTCCTTGAGCAATTTCTCATTTAATTGCTCGTTTGATTGCTTCTATGCTGCTAACTGTTGCTCTAACTGCTCTATCCTTTGTTGTTTTTCCTGTACCTGTGTCTCTAGTGAGATGATTGCTTGATCCTTTTCTTTAAGCAAATTTCTGATTTCAGATGCCTTATCCATAGTAGCTACTGTATATGCCCCAACATACTATGAGAGCTTAGTAAGATCTTTGGAAGGATTGAATTCCTCTCTCCATACCACATTAGTTGTCTCCATTTGTGTAGGTAATATGGAAGATTGATCAAGTTTTCTCTTTTTCCTCTATCTCTTTATTACAGCCCTATGATTAGGGCCATAGAAGACATCTAAGGGTGGTATTTATTCTACTCGCAGAACAATCTCATCAGAATGGTTCTCTGGAATTATTTCAACATCTGTCTAGGTCATGGGTGGGCTGCTAGTTCCTTCAGATGGAACTGTATTAGTCGTTGTCTTCTGTCCAGTTGTTACTTCAGGGGTACTGAATCCCTACAAGCTCTCAGTATTGCTGATAATTGAGTCAAACTGTTGCCATTCTTTGAGTAGTTTGGGATTAATATGAACATTTGAATCAATAAGTTCATCACCCTTTTCTTGTTCTTGCTCCCGCTCAGGTGTTTTTTCTTTCTCAGGAATTTTTTCTACTGCAGGAGCTTTATCAATAGCTTGTTGTTCAGTTTTGCTTGATTGGACTGTCGGGGTTTGGCTAATAGGTCTAGAGGCAGAGTTTTCAACCTCTGGTCTCTAAGCATATTAAATGTTTCCAGTCCTTCATCTTGATACCTCATCCGGGCCAATGTTTTAACTTGAAATAATGATTCAGCTGAGGAAAATAGATCATCGAATTCATTGGCTTTATGATCAAACTTAGCAAGCTTGGCTTGAGACATGACATTATAAGCAACCTTTCTTGGATCATATGGCCTGTTAGGAATTGTGGCCAGATTTAGATTAGTATCTTTTCTGTCTCCTTCTCTGCATGCTTGTAGTCATGCAGAGTGAAAATGCCACACCATAAAGGAAAGTTTGGCCAAATATGCTTCTTTGAATCCTTAAGGGTTCTGGATGTCCCTTCTTCTGTTATTTGGTAGGCCAACTCCCGAGCTAACAATTTATCAGGCACATACAAAGGAAGAACATGAGGCTTAGTAAGGCTACCAAAAAGCCTTATGTAAGTAAATTTCTCTTCCCTGAACCAACTACCTACTGCTGTTAAATCAATTTCTACGTTTGGGGATATCCTTGGAGCAGGTTTATTAAAAATAGAATAATATACAAGGAGAATAAAACCATTGAAAATTTTATACAAATGATTTTTGTAATTCGCCTTCCATAACTGTTGATGGTAAATGTGGATTGGATTCAGGTCTTAAGGAGTCCAATTCCACCCAAGTATTGGATATTCAGAATTAAAGCAAATGGTATCCATTATATAAGCACTGTAATATAATGGGGGAATAATCCGGGAAGTTATACACATTTTCTCTGTACTCTAAAATTACTATGGCTAATTTATCGGAAAAGATATTAGCCCAATCCATCACATAACCGTCGATTGAAGCTTCCATTAGGGTTACCATTTCTATGGTGAATTTGGCTGAATCATGTATTCCCCATAGCCTACACATCATAGCCCCGCCATAACAATAAGGAGAAGCCAAAGTGTCTACAAAGTACTTACCCAATGATTCATGCTTGTGCTTTTCGGGAAAATGTCTCCATTGCTTTATCGTGGCTGACTCTGAATCATTCTCCTTTGCATATGCCTCCAAGAATGCCTTGTTGTATCGCTTCTTGGGTCGAGGTAAGTGGTACATTTTCATGAGATCCTCAGCTTGAAATGAGCCAAATATCCTCCAATCAACTGTGCAAAAGGTTCTGTTCGAGACTGGAATTTTCTCCACCACCCGTCTCACTATGTCTATATATGGCATGATTTTAGCTCGTGTTGCTATTCTTTGTAGATAGGAACAAGCAAACTCTTTGAGATTTCCTTCTAATTTGTTAGTAGAATCGGTTGTGGCTGACTCTGATAATTCCTCCAGGTCCTTGGCTTCTAGTAGATTGTAAATGCTCTCCCAGCTCATATTTCCTAGACCAAGGCATGTCATGTTTGAGATTAATCCTTTTTTGCTTGGTCTGGGATCTTTGACTGGAGGAGTTTCCACTATAGGGGCTGCAGTTGCGGATTTCTTCGATTTCTTGCCCATTTTCTCTAGCTCTCTAGTTTCGTAAGAATTCTGCGCAAACGATTGCAAACAATGATACATAGAAAATGCTGCTACAAGCCAATATGATAATGAACAGACTTACGTTGATTTGCATAAAATATAATATAGTTAAGGATTACCATGGATGAAATACTTTAAAAGGTTGATCCTTAACTGCAATATTGAATAGTTGTTTAAACTGTTAATTGTGTTAAATATCATCATAAATTTCCCTCACGTTGACCATATGTCGCATGATTGTTTCAAGCGTACCTTAGATTTTAAATGATCGACGATCAACGATAAATTGTTGATCGATGATCGGGAATGTCAAAGGGAAGGTTTTTAAGACTTGCTTTAAATATTTATGATCACCGAAAGGTGATATAATATAATGCATGCAAGCTTCCTTTAATATATTTGCTTTTCGAGATGTGTGCCTAATTAATAGATCACAATCGGGATTTGACATGGGCTTTATCTTTTATCGTGTGTCTTCCGCTGAATGTCGATTGCTGATTGCGATTAGCTTCATCGCATCGGGAGTTTTCAGTCAGGCCTCTTCAAATGTTCCTTTATTGTTGACATGACCGAGTCGCTGATTTCCGATTGCGATTTGTGTTATCGCATCAGGTGAATTGAGGGTCTTTGCTTTATGGTGCGTGAACATTTTTTTCCCAAATTTACCAATTGTGATTGCCTTTTCGGATCAGAGAATTGGGTGGGGTTGTTATTTTGTATGTTTCCTTTAATACTGCAATATGCGATCTTCAATCGCTTTATCGCAATATTAAATGATTTTTATAATTATAAAGGAAACAGTTTATTTCTTATTAAAGTTTGTATAAAATGATTTATTTACAGCGGAGCTTTTCACAAGGATTTTTCTTATGATAAGTTACATACCATTTTATTCACACATCTAACTAAGTTTATTTTTAAAAGGGACCTATTTCATATTAAGATTTTGTATAAAAATTTTATGAAATGGGGGGTTGTTGTACAACACAATACTTGGTGATTCACTGGGAGAAACAGTTATCTTTGAGAAAATAATATAATATTTTAACTTCTTAATTTGAAAACCTTAATAGATAGAGAAAATCTAATATAACTAGGTAATTATAAATTCTGAATGTAATGAAAACTATTTTTGCTATTTCTTTCTCATCTTAAAATTAAATACATCCCTAAGTTTTAAATAAACCTTACTTGGTTGATAATGATAACAAAAGACTTTTCTCACCTTGCTTGTATAATGACTCCTTTGTCATAGGTAGAGCCACTACTGCTAGCAAACATCCATAGTCTCAGTAGGGTTACCTTTTAACCATTTAATCATTCATTGTCCCATCCATTTCAGAGTATAAATTAAAAGAAAGAATCTAAAAGATATGTTTCCACATTCTTTGTATTTCATTTTCTTTTTCTCTATTTTGTAAGATAAAAAGGCATTGTCCTGGCTTGGTGGCCAGCTATTGACAATGCCATTCATTGGTTCTAATTTAACTGAACAAGCTAGCTCGTGATGAGACCCCTTGTCTTATAATTATAAGCCATTACCCTGTTTTGGTATGCAGTATTGGTAATGTCAGTTGAACTAATCCCCTATGAACATGGTAAGCAGGCTTATGATAAGGCCTCTTATCTTTTATATCAAATATATTTTAGAATTACACTTTGAAAAATTATAAACTTTGATGGATGGGGTGAATAATTTTCTCCTTAAGAGAATATGGATGACAATTTTGAGAGTTGAAGATGCTAGGTTTGAATCAGACTTTTCTTTGTATTCATAACCATTTTTAGGCTTCTAAAACTTTTAGAATGATTTACAATATTTCTAAGTTTTGAGAAGATTCTACAAAAATGAAAATGGTTTTTAGAATTCAATCATACCTAATTCTTAGAATTTTCCTTTTCCTTTAGGGGTTTTCATCTATCAAAAGTAAATATTAAGACTATTTTCTTTTGAGTGACTTTTTCAATATAGTAAAAACCAATAGTAGGCTATGTACAACTTTTATTTCCTATAACAAGAATTACTACAAAACTATAACTGGAAATTGAATATTTACAAAGTGAGAAGGGATTACCTCCTCAATTGAAGAATTTTTTTAAAATAAGGTCATTGACAGGAAGAGAATCTCTCTTTCTTGATAGATCTTGTAATATGAATGTAGATGGCCCTATCTTCTCACTGATTTGGAATGGTCAAAGCCACATTTTTTGAAACTTAGTGTGTTTTCCTTTATCCTCATGGGCCTTGTCCCACTTCAAAACTAGATCACCAACTTGTAAATGTTTTGAGCCTGTTGAAGTTGTGTCAAAAGAAGATTTGATAATTTGTTGATGTTTTGCATGTGTAATTAGGGCTTTCTCTCTTTCTTCCTCTAGTTTCAGAATCTGATCATGTCTTAATTGAATGGAAGATGACGGGTTTTCTTCAATCAACTGCACTAAAGCTAGTGAAGGAAGTATTAAATTTGATGGTATGACAACCTCTTTTCCATACACTATATTAAATGGGGAAGTGCCTATTGAGGCCTTCTGTGTGATGCGGTCTACCCATAATGCAAATATCAAATACTTATGCCATTTTTTATGATTTTGTTCAATGGTTCTTTTAATTATTTTGATAAGATTCTTATTGGTAGATTCTGCTAAACCATTACCTTGAGGGTAGTGGTTAGTAGAATATTTCAATCTGAATCCTCTCTTGATAGCAAATTCAAGTATAGAATTACCAAAGAAATAAGATGGATTATCAAAAATAAGAGCGTTTGGGACACCAAACCTGGTAATGATGAACTGATCTATGAATTCAATGATTGCCTCAGAGTTTGTTGTCTTCAAAGGGATTGCTTTCACCCACTTAGTAAAGTAATTGGTGGTTGTAAGGATATACCTATGTTGCTTGGATGAATGTGGAATAATTTCTCCAATGATGTCTAATCCCCATTGTTCAAAGGGCTGCTCAATGTTGATTGGTTATAAGGGAAAAGTTGACTTCTTTTGTCTTCCACTAGTAGTTTGACATGTTTGGCATTTCCTTACATATTCATGAGTATCTCTGAATAAAGTGGGCTAATAATACCCAATATGAATGATTTTATGAGTTGTTGTATCAGCTCCAAAATGTCCTCCTGTCGGACCATTATACAGTTCCTGCAAGACCTTTTGTGCTTCAGGTTTTTCTAAGCATCTTAACAAGATTTAATCATAATTCCGTCTAAACAATACATCATCAACAATCATGAAATTCTTTGCCTTTAGTCTTATGGCACGTTTATTTTTATAGGAAAGATTAGAAGGAGCATATCCATTTTTTAAGTAGAATATCAAATCTACATACTGGGATTCAGGATTATTTGTACTTATCTCATTGATTTCTCCAATACTGTTTGTACCTTCATGTTCCTAAATATTAGAAGATCTTGCTAAGAACTTGCAAAAACCTTGGCCTTTGACAATCTTTGCTGGTTTTATGTTCAAATCATATTCTTGTAATGCTGTAACCCAATTTGCCCTTTTTTCTCCCAATTCCCTTTGAATTAGTAATTGTCATACTGCTGAAAAAGGGACTCTAGCTTTTGTATGAGCCTTTAAGAGAAAGGGTCTGAAATGTTTAATGGCTTTATATATAGCAAAGGCTTGTTTTTCAACTCCGAAGTAATTGAGTTCAGCAACCTAAAGGTTTGAACTATAAAATGAAATTGGTGCTTCCAAGTTTTGATTATTGATTTGTGTCAGCACTGCTACATAAGACAAATCAGATGCGAGAGTATATAGGATGAAATGATTTGAAAAATCAGGAGTGTTTAATGCAGGAGCGTTTATGATTTCTTGCTTGATAAAATCAAAATCTTCTTTTTCTATATGTCCCCATTTAAACACTGATTTTTTCTTAATCATAGTTTGTAATGGTAAAACAATCTATGAAAAATCTGGGACAAATCTTTTTACAAAATTAATCTGGCCTAAAAATGATTGCATTGTCTTTTTATTATGTGGTAATGGAATGTCAGAGATCTCTTTGATTCTATCTGGATGAATATAAATACCATCCTTTGAAACGATGAAACCCAAGAGTCACCTTGGCCGAGAGCAAAAAAGGACTTCTTTGGATTGAGTGAAATGCCATACCTTTTGCAGCGCTGAAAGATTAGTTTCAAATCATGTAAGTGACTTGATCTTTTCTTAGAGAAAAAAGTAATGTCATCTAAATAGACAAATATAGATTTATTGATTAGGCCTTTAAGTGTAATGTCCATTTCTCTTTGAAATGTAGCTCTAGCATTGATCAATCTGAAAGGCATTTTTTGATAGGCAAAAATTCCCCATTTGGTTATGAAGGTAGTCTTAAGTCTGTCATCAAGGTGTACCAAAATTTGGTTATACCTTGAAAAACCGTCTAGAAAGGACATTAGTTCAGAACCATCCAATGAATGGAGAGTTTGCTCCATGATAGGTAAAGGGAAGTTATCTTTTTTACTTGCTTTATTAAGATTTCTGAAATCAATACAAATTCTAATGTCACCATTTTTCTTCCTTACTGGCACCATGTTGGACACCCAATTTGAATGTCTAACAGGAAAAATTATCTTAGCTTTGAAGAGTTTTTTTAGTTCAACTTTTATTTGACTCTCTAAGTTAGGATGAATCTTCCTTAACTTTTGTTGTACTGGTTTTTCTTCAGATATCATTGGAATTTTATGTTTTATGATAGATGTATCATACATTTTCAAATCATCATATTTCCAAGAGAAGACATTTTTATATTTGTGCAATAATATGATAAATGCCTTTCTTTCTTCTGGTGTAAGTCCTAATCCCAAATTGATGTTTTGTGTATTTTCCTCAGTACCAAGGTTTATTAATTCAAATCTCAAATTAGAACTTTGAAGATTTGAATTGGTAACCCGTTCAAACCTATCTTTAATGTCATAAACATCCTCAAGTTTGACCACTGGCTTAGGTATTGATTTTTCTTCAATATTTTCCTTCATTTGAAGATCATGCTCACTTTCATCAATAATTTTATCATCATAGGACTTATCAGAAGTTAAGAAATTCAAAATGTCATCATCATGATTGAATACTCGCTAATTAGTGACATTGTCAAGAATGGATGGCCTAAAAACTAATTCTACTGAAAACCTATCGGGACTATAATCTTCAGATGGCAGGAGCTTAGAAGCAACATTAGCTAGAAAATCTACTGTTGCATTCTGAGATCTCGGGATGGGAGAAATATTAAATGCTAGAATATGAGACACAAGGTCTTGTACCGAGGATTGGTAATGTTTAAGGTGACTAGAAAGGCAATGTATAGTATTTCTAACTTGTCTTATTATGATTTCAGAGTCACCGAACACTTTCAAATATTGAACTTTAAGACCAATAGCTTTATAAAGTCCTTGTATCAAGGCTTCATATTCGGTAGTATTGTTTGTGCACTCAAATTCTAATCTGCGTGATAACATGGTCTTTTCTTGCTCAAGACTAACCAAAGTACGTCCTGCCCCTGCACCTTGATTTGATTTAGACCCATCAAAGTATAATGACCAAAACAAAGATTCATCTACCATTTTATTTACAGTTTCCTCAGCAATTTTAACACATCTTGATGTATATCTTTGGGAAAAATTTTCAATTTGAGATGTGAAGCTATTAACTGAGAAAGGTGATGATTGAGCAGTAAAATTTCCAAAGAATGATTCAGATGAATAGTTACCCAAAATGTTGTTGTTGAATGTTATTGGCTGGTTTTCTTGCTCAAACTCAGTGATAGTATGAGTCATACGTTTCTCCCGATCAATCTTGATCTGATTTGGCTTTCCTTTATAGGGAAGCCACATGTGCAACCAATCAGTGGAAATATAACCATGAAGTTTCTCAGACCAGTCTCTACGTAAAATCAAACCATAGAACTCAGGAATATCAGCGATTAAGATATCAATTCTCTGCACAGCTCTTGGGTCCGTTGATAACTTGATGGTAACTGAATTGATTTCTCCTAATACTTGGACCTTAGTTCTATCCAACTGAACAATATGAATTACAGACTTTTGGGGTTCAATATTCAGTTTAGAACAAACTGAGGCTGGCATTATATTCGAAGAAGCCCCTGAGTCTATCAAACAATTGTGCATATTTCTATTATAAATTTCGTAGGTCAAGAGAAAAGGAGGAGTATGTGAATTTGATCCATCTCCAATTAAAATAGCATCAGTAGCTTCTACCCTACCATGAGGTGGTTTACCTGTTTCATTAGCAGCTTTGGACAGTACAACATTTGGAAGAGGAGAAGAAGGTACTGCATCTAACTCCTTAAGCAACAATTTTTGTTGATGTTTTAGTTTACTAATCTCAAACATTGTGATATTTGCTTTTGTTTTCTTCATGTCTTCAATAATGTTGTAATCCATAGAGTCTGTAACTACTAATATTTTAGATGCTGCAGGTGGATTTAATGCTGACGGCTGATTTTGAGAAGGTACTACCGTAGACTTCTTTGTGGGAAACTTTTATTTAGTAGTGGTACCTACATTCCTTTTCTTCTGAGTTATCTGGACAAGTTCAGGAGTACCTTTACTCCTGGTAGTTACAGGGAAAGCTTCTTGTTCGTTTTCTGTATCAGAATTACGTAGGATAAAGTCCCACGTCCCATGACATTCTACAGTTACCTCTTCTTCAGTTTCTTCTGATGATAAGACTGTTTCTTATTATTCTTCTTCAAGATCTGAGTCTGCATTGGATATAGTATTTGGAGGCTTTGTTTCAGGTTTCTTAAAGTTTCTAAATGGCCTTTTCATTGAAGTCTTGGCTACTTGCTTCTTGATTTCAATCATTTCATTCGACATAGTTTTGAGAACTCTTTGGAGAGCTTCCATATCGTAGGGATCTTTAGCCACTTTATTTTTTGAATCATCTTTGAAGGTGACCTTTTTTTATTTTCTATCTTCAAGAGAAGCTTTATTTTCTAAGGAAATGATGCATTTCTCTACAGTAAGTGCTTCTTTCATATTTTCTACGAGAGTTGGTTTTGCAGCTCTATCTACAAAGATAGCTATATTTGAAGGTAAAGTTGTTATATACCATTTGCTTCTAACTTGTTCACTTGGTTTAGAGGCAGTTGGAATCTTATTCAAGAGTTTATTGAACCATGAATTAAACTCTTTTATGGGTTATGTAGAATCTATCGTAAGATTTGAAAGATCATTAATTAACGTTGTTAGAGATCGGTCATCACCATATTTAGTCAAGAACTGTTCTTGAAAGATATTCCAATTGGTAATGGATCCTGATGGCAATGAAAAATACCAAGACCCATTTGATCCTTGTAAGGTATAAGGGAAAAGCCTAACAACCACATCTTCCTCTGTAACTCCTTTTAAGTTGACTGACAACATAAAGTTGTTAATATTCTCATCTACTTGTATGCCAGCATCTGGATTAAATCTAGGCACCCATTTCTCAGGATGAGCTGGCAATGGGTTTAATGGTGTAGGAATAGTGACCGCACCAGGATTATTCCATGGATTTTGTGCCATTGTTGAACTGTTATTAGATGACAGTGCTGATGAAGTTCTAGATGATTGGGAAGGAGTAGATATTGAAGTTTGAGGAGGTTAAGAAACTGATGTTGAAGACCCAGTTCCCTGTTGAACGACAATCTGGAGTGGAGGAGTGGATGGTTGACTTCGCACTGGAGAAGATGAAATGGATGATGATGATGAGAAAGTTTCACTGTCAGATCCTTCAATAGTTTTCCTTGCCCGATTCCTTTTAGGTAAAGGTAACTCAGTAGGTTCAATACCAAGATTTTCACTCTGAAGTCTAGTGAGAGGATGAGAAGGAATGAATTGCGAAGTTACACTACCTTGAGATACCTCAAATTTCTGTGGAGCTATTGAGAATCCTTGAAGTTTATGGATAAGATACTATACTTCAGGAGATTCTGGAGTTAATCTTTCTGAGATATTTTGGGGTTGAACAGTGGTCATTGATTCTTCTACTTCTCGCTTGGAAACTGGGGTTCCAGTCTGCAAGGGAGAAGTCAGAGGTGAGGTGGAGGGATATTTACTCTCAGAATGGGTTATAGATTTGGGTTTGCTCACCATTCATAGTTCATGCCATCCTTCTAGAGCCAAAAATGTTGATGCCTCGAAAATCGCTGCATCAACATCGGGGAAAACCACTCGGTCTGAACCTTAAAGGCAACTCCTTTTCCGTTTGGTGTGGTGGCTCCGACTGGATATAATGGGACCAGTTTCCCAATGATTATGAATGGGATGGATAAATATCTGATTTATTTATATCTAGTGGAAAATGGTGAAATATTTATTCTAAAATGCAATACTAATCTATCCCAAGAAATCTCTTTTTTAGTGCAAATCTTAATGGTTCTTATTGAAAAATAAGCATATAAATGACTTTACTTTTAAACAAGAATATTCATTCAGATGATAATTAATTTTTTCAAATAGTTGAATGAAGTAATAATTAAAACACTATTGCATAGATTGTGTATATCATTGACGCATATGTAGATGAAAGATAACAATTCTTAAACATTCAATAGTGATAAGTAAAAGAGATTGTTGTAAAGACTTTATACTTACGTCAACAATAGCAAAAATGAATGAATACTAATTCACATAGAAGAATGAAACAAAACATAGATAATAGTACCATATGTGTTCGAATTACTTCAACATGAATTTACATTTGAATCCCGCTCTCTAACTTAGAAATATTCTTACAGGAAGCAGTAGTGCATATCAGACAAAAGTACTCTTCATTAAAAGCTCGGAATGTAGGTCCAGTTTTAAAATATATATATTGGAAGTACAATAGTGCAACTTCCAATCTAAGCCTTCATACAAAATTTTTAGGACCCTTTCTTAAAACATGAAAGGGTCTATAAATACTATCTAAACTAACTAACTATGAAATAAAAATGTTGTGAGCTGGTGTAACAGAATCACAAATATATGAAAATCTCCCCAAAATAGATATGCTTGCAGTCAGTAAGGATGATTCATTGCTTCAGCTGACTATCTTCTGGCTTGAGCTGGCATATGACTCATACGCGAATGTAGCTGGGCTGTATATCTGGCATCAGTAATTTCAGGAATCATGTAACCGATTGCATCGGTTAGGCATTTGATTGTTGTCCTTTGACTGTATGGTTTCACAAGGAAGAACCAAAAGTTTTCCCATGCCAATGTTTGGATGCCTACAATTAATCTCTACCTCTTTTCCAACTCCTGCTTCCATGTCTGCTCCAATGTTTTGCCTGATGGTAATTTCCCTGGGGTACATTCTGAAATCAAATTTGACAAATAGAGAGTATTATTAATTAATTCCACTAAATTACCAGTCGCCGATCTACATCTCGATGTTGCCCTTTCTGCCTTCATCAATTGAGTTTGCCACTCAAGGAATAGAATTTCCTTGTGTGATTCTAGAATTTGGGGCAAATTTGCAGCTTGCCCTTCCTTGGTTTCTTGCCAGGAAAGAAACTTTGTTAGTGTCTCATCTGCCTGCTCCAACTTTTGCCTATCATCAACTGATTTATCAATCATGGATGAGGAAATCTCACAGAAGGGAGGAGCAAGAGAAATATTATTACATAGCAATTTCAATTCAGTAGATAATGCTTTGATCATTTGGAGAGCTTCTGGTTTGAATTCGTCTATTTTAGGAAATTCTTTGAACCTTTCTATTTGTGATGACAGTTGAGCAATCTATTCATCTTTTAATTTGCTCAATTGTTCATTCATTGCTTTTAGCTTGTTCAATGCTTGAGATAGCTCTTTTTGCTTTTGAATTGCATGTTGGTCTATCCTCTGTTTCTCCTTAAGTAATTGCTCGTTTGATTGCTTCTATGTTGCTAACTACTGCTCTAACTACTCTATCCTCTGTTGTTTTTCCTGTACCTATGTCTCTAGTGAGATGGTCGCTTGATCCTTTTATTTAAGAAAATTTCTAACTTCCAATGCCTTACTGTTATGCTTCTTAACCTGCAAAAGATACCCAAATACAGAATATGCGAAGAAAAGAGACCGAGAACACAGAATGGCAATGACTTTATTATTCAGAGAGAAATGTTCACTTGCCTCTTCGAGGGGGAAACCTCCAATAGAGCAGAGCTCGATTACAAAAAATAAGACACGATGCTCCTCGCAGGGAGTTACTATCCTTTATATATGACTCCTACGAGTAATACCACGGGTCAATACCGCTTATTACTAATACCATCTATCTAATACTACGGCCCATTTGCAACTAACTGTGGTTCCTTTATTAATTGCGGATTAACCACTTACAATTATTAATATGGGATTTATTGACTCTTAACTATGACGTGGTCCCATTACATAGATAAGGGGGTTAGGGTGGGACCCTAACATGCCCACCCCCTTAAGACTAGCCTTGTCCTCAAGGCTGAAGCTGCGGAAACTGCTGCAGAATAGTGGCTGGCTCCCAAGTTGCATTTTCTGGAGAGGTGTCTTTCCATTTGACTAGGACTTCCTTAATCATGCGGCCGTGCAGTTGCTTGACTCGTGTGTCGAGGACCTATTCCGGTTGAAGCCAGATGGATCCTTGTTCGTCCAATTCCGGTAGACTAGTCTGAATTCTGCAATTATTCCCAATCACTTTCTTGAGGCATGAAACATGAAAAACTGGATGGATTTTTGCAGTAGGTGGCAAAACCAACTTGTAGGCCACTTCGCCAATGCGTTGAAGTACTTGATATGGTTCGTAGAATTTGGGAGAGAGTTTCTGACATCCTTTGTCTTTGAGTGATGTCTACTTATATGGTTGGAGCCGGTAAAAAGACCTGATCCCCTTCTTGAAATTGGCGCTCTGAGCGATGCTGGTCTACCTGTTGCTTCATGCGGTTCTGAGCTTGATGAAGATTCTCTCGAAAGATGGGCGAGCATAGTTGCGCAGTGTTGTAGGAGTTGATCCACTGCTTGGACTTTTGAGCAGCCCTTGAGATATTAAGTAGGTGAAGGCGGGAGTTGACCATATACTGCTTCATAGGGAGTCATTTTGGTGGTGGCATGATAGTTGGTGTTATACCACCATTCTGCCAGAGGTAGCCACTGTACCCAAAGGTGTTGTTTTTCAGAAGTAAAACACCTACGGTAGGTTTCTAGACATTTGTTGACTGCTTCAGTTTGACCATCTGTTTGCGGATGGTAGGAAGTGCTGAGTTTTAGTTGAGTGCCTTGTATTCTGAAGATTTCCTGCCAAAAATTGCTGGTGAAGTTCGGGTCGCGGTTGGAAACAATAGAAATGGGCATGCCATG
>APFE031175581.1:0-10995 GCA_000404065.3 Pinus taeda
TGGGAAAACATAATCTATTTTTCTATAAATATATAATGATCATATCTGTGTACTAGATAATGCACTACAATAGCATCACCAAATTCATTGAAAATTCAGCATGCAATATTGTTGTCTCTAATAGGAAAAGAGTTTCACACCTTATGTGATGTTAACATAATTATTTGGTTATTTAGTTGGCTTAAGAAAATCTTAAATTTAATTGGTGACATAATTTAATACTTTCATTTATTTAGAAATGTGCATATCCACTTTTGATAAGAAAAATATGTATTAGAAGCATTGGTAAGAATATTGCAGCTGGGCCAAAAGATCTTAGCTCGAGTGGTTAAGTGAATAAATTGCTTCTCGAGTCATATGTACTCGATTCTTAAGAGGCATGTTGCAAATAATCCCTTTATATAACTTATGAAATAGTTGTATTGGTTTTAATACTCTAAGCTAATATTTTGATGTTGCTAGAAATTTTTGTTTGAAAAAAAAATCTTACAAGTAGGTGTGGTTGATACTCTAGCGATGGTTATGTTTATATAATAGACATTTAAAAACATGTGAGCATTTATAATATCATTCCTTACACACTTTCCATTGTGTATGACTATAATAGCGAATCAAAGTTGGTGAGGTATATATGAAGATTTTTCCATCAGACCAATGGAATTTATGTAGCTATGTGCTATTAATGATGTTTAAAAGTTATTATATTGAAATTCTATTCACATACCATATATATATATATATTCGAATCACTTTCATTAAAACATTGTGAGAAAATTTAATGAGTCCAAAAAAATACCAATGCCAATAGTTGGAATTCTTAGTAGATAGATGACAGGATATATATTCGGTAGATAGATGACAGGATATATATTCCCTACAGAAAAAAAGAAATTCAATCCAACAAAAAAATATTATTTACTTTCCTTAATTACCACTAATAGTTACCCTATATTTTAAATTCTCCCACCTAGATAGTATTTAGGAATTCTTCAATCTATAACATTATACCTATCTTAAAATGTTGTATTTAATTGTAGTGGTTTATAAAACTTATATAAAAATATCCACAAAATTTTCTTCTACCTCATTGAGAATTCACACACTCGATTAATTTTTTCTATTGAAAAAAGAAAACTATAACTTCTATACCTGAAATTTTTTGGGAATGTAAAATGATGTAAAAGAGAAAAAATGGTTAGAAATGAACACCATTTTCATCGGATAACAGTTTTAGCCATAATTTTTTTTGCATTAAGATTCGTAATTTATATATGCTATTAACCATTTATAGTTAACAATAATAAATTAAAAATGATGATATCCTTTCGTTAAAATAAATATTCTTAATGTTTTCAAGCATTTTGTAGATGCCTTTTTCAAGTTATTATATATATTTTTATGCCTAGTTTGATATCGTAAGGACATTGATGTCATTTTTAGATTTTTTCTTATATTGGTTATCACGAGTTTCTACGCTTGTCTACACATTGAAGGAGTTCTAGTGAGAGGAGTACTTACATATTTGAAAATATTATGACATTAAATCTACAAAAAGAAATATAATTATGGAAATATACTATTTAATTATGAAATATACTTAAAGCTCTTCAGAGGAAGGGGTGAGATTTTGAATATTCAAAACCAAATTCTTTAAGCAGAGGTTTGAAAAAATATTAGCAAATGCAATCTTCAAATTTAAATTGCTTCAAAACTTTTATTTTCTGAATGAATAATAATACTCATGTCTCCACTACAAAAACCTTTTTAGATATTGGGGTGTATATGAATTTTGGTTCAAATGCATTTAAAATTTAGAAAATATCTTCTTCTTTCTAACACATCAGTAAATAAGACAAAATTATTGTGTTATGCCAATTAATATCAAGGTAAAATAATATTTTAATATTTATTCATTGATTTGTTTATATGATTTTAGATTTGGAATAATTATTACATTATTAAACAGGTATGATTGAGTTGTTGGTTGTTGGATTTTTGTTGAGATATTTTCTCAACAATATTTTCCTTGTTTAGAATTTGTTAGATCCCATGAACACTATTTATATGGCATGTAACTTCGCTTTGAAATCAACAATATAAGAATTATTTTGTGTGCACTATGTCTATTTCTCATATTTATTTATTTGTATGAGAGCTTGTATTGGATTCAATCCTTTATTGGAGGGTCGAGGGAGATGGAAAACATGTGAGGATTCATAGTATGTACATAAATAAAATTTAAATTAGATCAATATTTGTTTATATTGTTGTGTGTTTATCCAACCCTTGTTGTCCAGCCGGAGGAGTAACTGCAGAACATAAGGGTTTGCCATTCCAAAGACAGTGTGATGTAGTTATCAGCTTAGGTTGTGCGAAGCTGAAGCTAGAACTTTTCAATGGGAATTGTACATACGGAGAGGTTGAAGAATATTATGAAGTCCTACGACATGTTAGAGAGTCATTTCCTGCTTAGGGCATCAATGGACAGAGAGAAAAAATATGAATTGTTAAATAAAGCTGAGATCAGTTGCATTTGTGGTTCATAACTTTGATAGTTATTCATTTATCTCCAAAATTATGATTATATCATGGAAATCACATGATTCCCTAGGAGTCGTCGAATGTTTTGAGGGTATATGTGAGATTCATCCATTTGTGTTGTGGGATTTGAACAATTCTCCACCAATATGAAGTTGCTGTGATTTACAGTTTCAAGAACTGGGTTGGATATTTTGATATGACCATTGAAGATACTTGTAGTGGGGCGTGATGGTTCAACAAAAGCCCCAAGAAGCTCCAAAAATATTATGAATCAACTTATTGTTTACGCTATACTTGAACCTGGCAGAAAGGGATTGCTTGTCAATATGTTAGATTTAAGGAATTTTTTGTGGTCATGGAAGGAAGTAATCTAAGATGCTACATATCAATGTTGACTTTCAATTATGAATTGCTTTTAGTAGTACAATTGTTATACTATTTGCATATTTGCGGTGTTGGTTTGGATTCACTCGTGAAATTCTCCCTTTAATTTCCTTCTAAATGTTGTGAGCGTGACTATTCATTGACATTAGATTTTCCATCAATTGTATTCAGCTACATATTATGGAAGAATCAGTTTTGAAGAAAATTGTTCAAAGTGCACAAAGTGGAATAGACGAGTCATTATGGAATTTGATTGGCTTTGTTGTTATGGTTTCTATTTTTTGTCTTATTTGTTAACTTTTTTTTGTTTATTAAAACTGTAAAATCAATGGATAAAGACACGAATATAATTAGATTAGTGTTTCTTGATGTTTTTGGTGCCCATAGAACACATCGCTAATTTAATTGTATGAATTTGTTATATATTGATTACTCTTGTTGTGCTTCGGGGTTTAACAAAATCAATTACAGCTTATGTTATGAGATCCATGTGTGTAGAAAGGTTAGCTACATAATAGTCTACTACATACAACCCAAGATTGCCCTTCGGGATATTTAGAAGCATCAATTATAAAAACTTCATCAAAGATGTTCAGAGGTCATTATATCTTAATGAATTGAAGGAGAAGCTCGAAAATTGTGGTGGGGGAAAGAGCATTATCCGAGAGACTTCAGAGTGGGTATAAATGTCGAGTAAGACCAGTCAGACATATGTGACATGTGAATAACAAATATTAATTTTTGTATTAATCATTGTAATGATATAAATGTAATCCTTAAAGGGGGGTCTTGGAATTATGCTTACATTAGTAGATAAGTAGGATTGAGTTGTTGGTTGTTGGAGTTTTGTTAAGAGATTTTACTCAACAATATTCTCCTTGTTTGGAATCTATTAGATTTCATGAGAACCATTTATGTTGGTTGTAATTTTACTTTGAAAGGAACCATATACGAACTGTTTTATCTGCACTATGTCTATTCCTCATATTCCCTTGTTGTAGGTGATAAAAAACTTTTTGATAATCTATAAAAAAATCTTTTGGATGATGAATTAGATCAACATGAGATTAAAAATGAATGTTACCCAATTCTAAATATTGTTATTGATTAAATTTTACTCTATATAACTCTCAAAACCAAATATAAATTTTCTTTCCTATATTAACTAATTTATTAGAAAAAATTATAGATGTGTTATTGATTCATGTTGGACTTTTGGGAACATTAATTTTCCTAGGATCATTTATTCACATTCCCATTCCCATTTAAGATATTGTTTTCATGTGATAATATATTTTATTGAAAATGCAAAACTTATATATTATGATAATGGGCTACATATAAACGAATTATCGAAACATATTATTTCAGGATGGGATATTACTACATCATTTGTGTATGGGATATTACTACATCATTTGTGTTACTAAACACACAATAAAGGTGTAAATTATTGAACACTTAATTGTATTTCTAATATTGCTCTTTATTTATGTGATTAGTTTAAAATTAATATTTTGAAAAAAATTCACTATGTTAGGATGCCATATAATAAAATTAACACAAATCTATCTTAGCTTTAAATTCATTTAGGTAGTAGGATGAATGACAAAAATAGTTGAGATCTAAATCTCTTAGTTATTAAGTTAATATGGTTTTAAAAATAAATTAATTAAAATGAAGACGCTGGAATTATATTAATTCTATATATATATATATAGTCATTTCGGTTTATTTTGAGTGGTTTATCCTCCTCACCAAAGTTCAATTAGTAGAAGTTAAAAGATGATATATTATTATTATTATTATTACTAATTTACTTTCATTAAATTTATTTGTCACATACCCCATAGGCACCACACCACTAACTACCTACTATGCTTTACTTGATCCATGATGTGGACCTTTAGGTTTCGTTAATAGACTTATTTACTACAACATGAATAAGCCCTTCAACATTTTGTATGCATACATTACAACTTGGAGGAAAGAATTAGTCATGGTCATTCAACCCGATGAGCTTACCCGTTCATAATTTCAGTACTTTGATGAAT
Source organism: Pinus taeda (assembly GCA_000404065.3). Classification (NCBI taxonomy): domain Eukaryota; kingdom Viridiplantae; phylum Streptophyta; class Pinopsida; order Pinales; family Pinaceae; genus Pinus; species Pinus taeda. The sequence continues at coordinate 4,980 of APFE031175581.1, forward strand.
TCATACAAGCACTAATAGAATAGTTAGCATAAATACATTGTAGCTAGCGTTGCAATATATCATTTTTATAATCCTACAGGAAAAGTCGAAAGAATAATGACATATATCTTATGCAATATGAGCCTCATTATACGCAATTCACTCCGTAATACATAATGCATAGCATAGTTAACCCGAACCATAAGTTATACGTTTTCAAGCCTTAGAACTTAATTATATATATATAGATAGATAGATAGATAGATAGATAGATAGTATCTCGTTCATAATTATTTACCATATTAAAAACTGATATAACATGTAAGATTAAATATGTGACAACATAAAAGTTATTTCATAAAACCCATGTATTATGTTCCTTCACTAAATTAATCATGGATTACATTTATGTACAATAATTGTCACATGTATTCATATATAATCATCTCATAGCAAGGACAACTCAAGAAAATTCTCTTATATGCTAAATGAATTGACAACAAAAAGGGCAAGGAGACAACATACAGAACATCCCATGAAAACCAAATTATCATAAAGAATGTCACTGAGAAATTGAGCACCGTGACCCAACCTAGCACTGTCTTCTTCCAGTTCAAGCCCGAGTTGAGAGTCCTTGCCGTAGATCATTTTCCTCATGTTGATATCTTAAATGCATATTTAATATTCTCCTTCATGATATGGCTTCCATTAGCAGTGTTCTTCTTTTATGTATCTTTTTATCCATTTGCCTAGGCTTTTCCCATAAAAGCATGTATTTCTCTCCTGCAAGGCTTTTCCTCCTAAAAGCATACCTTTCTATCTCATAATCCTTTTATGTTTTTCTTAACTTAGCATCTTTCTTCATCTAAGTAGCTTAATCGATATTTTTCTCCAACCATTAAGCTTATCTGAAATTGGATCTAGAAGCCCCATCATGAAGGAGTTATCCCTTCCCATTCACAAATGGGATTTGACAAGAATCCCATCTCTTGGTGTCTCTTTTTTCCAAGTGATTAAATTAATTTATTTAATAGTAATGTATTTACTTTCCTTGTTACACATCAGACCTAACATTTCTTAGCTTAGGTTGGGAGATTTTTACATACAATGGAGGGGTGTTACATACTCCCCGCCATAAATGTACACCATCCTGGGTGTCTCAATATATCTTACAATATAATTTCCTTATTCTCAAGTAGATGTTTCTGAATTTATAGGCTCCCATTTCCTTTCCATCTGATTCAGATCTTCTGATATATATCGGTTACAAAGGATTTATACCAACACATCTCCTTCCATTGCTACCTATAACATTTGTTTCAATCAATTTTTTGAGATATTTTAGATGGAGAAACTCAACCTTGTTTACAATAACGAATGTCATATATTGATATACAAATACTAATATTTGATTAAATACTAGTTATGTTTCCCGTCATGAAATAAATGCATGTCCCTCTAGTTCATTATTCCAATGCCTTTGCGTTCTTTTCAAACACATGCTTCCTCCAGTTTCCCTGCATTAGTCACAACAAGTCAAACTAGCACAATTGACTAATCAAAATGTATTAAATATCATGTGATATTAGCTCAAACATAACCATCAAAATCAAAACCCATTATTAACAATCATAAAGCATAACCATATGTCATATGTATACTAAAACTAAAGCAAAATAAAAATAGTTATCCTTAGTTTCCAATACAAATTCTTAGCTTCCATTTTTATCTTGCCTCCATCAAAATAAAAACTCATTATTAACAATCATAAAGCATAACCATATGTCATATGTATACTAGCATTAAAGAAAAATACAAATACTTATCCTTAGTTTCCAATACAAAATCTTAGCTTCCATTTTTATCTTACCTCTATATGTACTCTAGATTGGTTTCCTCGAGAAACAATCACCCAGTGCCTTCATGCACACATACACATAGGGTGCATTAGACACACAATTATACATGTAATCTACCATCATTGAATACATGCATCCATACCAGTACAATATGTACTGTTTGTACACATTACCACCTGTACATGTGTACCTAATATCAATGTCCATAATGTTACCTGCATGACATATACTTCATCCACATGTTTTCAACCATATTAGTATTATGCAAAAAATTCCTTTATTTATTACCTTTAGGAAAGTTTGATCAAATCTTGCTTAATTTATCGATTGTAGAATAAGGAATTTTGTGGATCTCTTCAAATTCTGCAACGAGTGAGTAATTTTATGTCAGCATATTCAAGTTCTTTTATTTAGCCAATTCTTTTCACGTGTCTTGTGGTTGCAGTACAATGTCAGCAAAATAATACCAAAGAAGTAATCATGCATACTCCAACTTTATCATACCCATAACTTTTAGTTTGGGATTTAATCTATCACTTAGACAGGTTTTTAACAACAATGGAATATGACCTCTACTTAATCATAAAGAAGACTATTGGCTATGATAGTTAGTCTGGCGTGGATACTTGAAGTCTAAGAACAAGCTTAACTTTTTCTTTAATGAAGAAAATGATCATTTGGTACTCGAAAGTACCCCATATGTAAACTAATCATGTCATATGATTTACTGTTACTCTTTTTACACTTCTTCCAACCCTTCTTATCCACGAATAATTCAATGTATGTCCAAAACCAATTGAACAATAAGTAGGCAAGTGTATCCACCTCCCGTACATAAGTTATAGATGAAAGTGACATTGTATTCACTTCCACACCATCTAAATTTTTTAGGCACTATGTGCACCAAGGTGTGATCCTAGTGCATTTATATGTAAACACGTCATTTAACATTCAATCTGTGGAAAGAGAATATAACTCATTTATCAATTATCAAATTCATTAACATGAATTCCTACGTTCTTTATGTAATACTTGCTATGTAGTACCATTAAGAACCAGACAACAGTATTAATGTAATCAAACATGCAGACTTCTGTAAGATTGTTGGATAGTCAACAATGTTACAAAATATGCATTTCATATTATGCGTTTGCCCATTTATTAGATAATAATCCTGATTACCAATACCACTTTAGTTATCATCTTCTTAATTTAGGAACAAGTTTTTGCATGATTTGTTATTCTCTTTCTTCCTCGTCTAAAACATTTTATATGTTCCATTTTTCTTGATGTGTATATTATTTTACTACCAACCTAATATCATTAGATCACCATAAGTTGTACTTATGTAAATCCTTTTTCTTTACCAGAAATTTGTTAACTGGTTCGGAAAAGTCATGTTCTCGATCTACTGTACTTCTTACTAGCCATTAGGTTGCATTTGAATTGTTCTAATTTGTTTGTCTTTTATGTTTCATAAAGCTTATTTATACACACAAATTATTTTAATCTTATCACTTCCCATATTAAATTCCTTCGCAAGATCTATAATCCTTTTATTAAAAGTATCTTTTTCTTGCTTTAGATTTGAAATCCTTCTATTTGTAAGATATCAGCAGAAGCCCATCTATACCTGGATGGAGATGAACATCAAGATTGTGAAGTTTGAGGTTGCATGCTTTGAGTTAACAAATTGGAATTCGAGTAAACTTACGAATGTGTTTTTGAAATTGTATTTAATATTGTCTTACTAATATTAATGGCTATCCTTAGGAGATTCTTTTGCACTTCCATTATGTATTGGTACCTTTTGGGTGACAGTCCCATTGGCCTACTTATGAAGGTCATACAATTATTCATGTATGATGTCTTCATGCATACAATAATTTGTACTGCATGTTTGCACATTCTTCACAACTGTGACCTTGGTTTAGTCTACATTTGAACATATAATTTGTGCTTCTATTGTATTATAGTTACAATTATTTAGATATTTTTTTACTCAAAGACACATATATGTCAAAACTATGCATGTCCATTGACATATGCATATGTCACTCAATATAATAACCTAGTAAGGTTAAGTTCACTTCAATAGCATTTTCTCTAATGACAAAATTACATTCAAAAATGGATTGCATCATCAGATGTACATGCTCCAAATATTAAGTTGAAAGACATTTTTACAAATACATAGTCTCATACAATGACCTATCCTTCATGATATTATGATATTTCATGGGAACTTTTATTTTTAAAAGAGCCCTCTAGAATATTTTCTAGGGTGGAACCCACTTAAATAACCATCAACTTATGTTAATGTTGATAGTATGTCGAGGACTTCTTACCCAATGATTTATATAGTTTCCATTTATATACTTTAATTCTTTTATTTTTCTTCATGTTCTCCATGATCTATGGAAAGAAAACACTTAACATTTTATTTCGTAAGGGCCCATCACTTCTTCCCTTAATATTTCAAGATCTCTATATGCATAAACATTATAGCATAAACATTATTTCACTTTTTCCTAAGCTTGTTATATGATTTTCTCCTCTTATGTAGACGCATTTAATATTTGAACCCTCTCATTCCTAAATGATATATCTATTCTTCTTACAGATGTATTACTGGTTATCCAATTGAATGTATCATTAATATTGTGGTTATTGCATCCTAGTTTCTATAAAATAACCATACTTTAAAATTGTTTATTTCTCCCACTCTACTATGAATCTATGAAGAGTAAGAAAGTATCTTAGACCAATTTAAGATCATTCAACAATAATTTATGTTTTGACAAACTTCCACCACATATAATAAGTAGAATTTAAACCTTCACTTAATTCAATACGTAGGCACAATAAAAACAACCACTTCATTAATCACACAACAAATAACACTTTCATTATTTATTTGCATTACTATTTATTCAATATTATAGAATGAAGTGTTTATTCTTCAAGCTCGATTATGAATATCTATCATCTTAATAAGTTTTTAACTCAGGTTAATTGTGAGAGTTTTGATACATCCATTCATGTAAGCATATCATTGCAACTCATTGTAACCACGCCGTTGGGACCTTCATGCAAGTCATACATATATGTAAACATAGGGGTGTTATCACGTCATGAATATCTCCTTTCCACATAACGTAAATTTGGAACTCTGAAGATAAAGTATTCCTATCCTTGAATTCTATGCATAAAACAAAATAATTCATATAAACTATACACATTCTTCTATGTGGTTTGTTTATACGCAAAGTTCCCCCAAGTCTATTAAACTTGTTTTGACTACTTAAATAAGTATGCAGGCTACTCTGAAACTAGTATCCTTGTCATCAAGGAAATCATGGCATATGTATCAACATGTTTTGGTATTTTTATCACACATTCAGTGTATCCAATAAAACATGTGCAATCTTCATCAATACAACCAATCCCTGCCACCACTAATAGGTATTTGCCATAATTTTTTTTTTCCCATATTTAGTCTACATAGTCTTCCAATGTACAAAGTCATTTAGTTAGAAAGAGTTCATTCATGCAATTCCGTAATCTTTACTTCACAATGATAATAATTTCAAATATATTTTTAGTTGGAGTATTTCCCGAATTATTTTCGGGAAAAATTCCTCCCCTTGATTCTTTCACTTGTGATAAAATAAACATACGCCATTTAAATTAAATTTGGAAGCTAGAGAATGAGCTTATAAATATTTACTCTTATTAGGAAAACCATGCTACGTCTTATTGCTCAAATACCTGGTCGTCCGTATGCAGAGTTCTCATTGATACTGTATTGTAGAAGTATAATCACATTTACCATTGTCTACGACAGAACAAATAGATTGGTTACTCAAACAATTTCTTACCATTGGGGGACTTTTCGTTCTAGCTCACACTTGTAAGGCATACCCAAAAAAGACAACGCATTTAATTTTCCACAACATGTAAATTTGTTAGGAAGGACACGTGGATTTTAGAGGAGAAGTTCACTTATAACAGAATCCTATCATGGCATGCAACTTATGTTAAGGGTAACGAAATAGATTCGAAATATGTTGGGCTTCTCGAGTGCATGTTTGAATCTCGTTGTTGACAGCGAGGACAGTAAGTGAAGCAGGGTGGACGAAAGGATTGATTTAATTATTGATCATCCGCCATCTTCC
>APFE031175586.1:1558-16574 GCA_000404065.3 Pinus taeda
CAATGCTCTAATTAGACTTTCCTTAAGCATATATTTGTATATAACACGATGATCAAATTTATATGGGCGCATATGGATTTTGTTTTGATCCCGCCCCATTGTTCCCATTTCATTCGCTATCGACCACCTTAGCGGTAATGTGGATCTGCCTATATCCAAGTTGATTTTGTCAGCCTTCAATACTTAGCTACTGCATTTATGTCCATTTACCTACAAAAGGGTTTTACTATTGTAGCCTCCAACAATCGCAATACCAAAAGAGCTGAAAATGTTTTATTGTTTCACGATTGAACTCTTGGGCTTGTGGGTGCGATTACTTAACAAAGAAATTCATAACCTCCAGGTTAACTTTAAAGACTATTACTATTACACCATAATAGTTTCTTGCATTTCAAATGACATCATGCCTTTATCTATACCATTGTGCAACCTCTTTCAATAAAACTATGCATTGGAATTCTATTTCCCTTGATTTAATCCTATATGCCTAATTGTAACAAGCTCATGTGCCCTTCCGGTAGAAACAAGATAACTAGTATATGTTAATGCAAAACAATACCGTGGGATTTTGAGTTACATACAAGTACAAGCCAGTGTAGAATTAGAAAAAAAAAATCCCTCTTCTTATGAGAGAAAGGGAGGGACATGGTTCATGTTGCTTTAGTGGAAGGTGGATTACATAGATATAACTCATTTGTAAATAAAAATGATGTGCAAGGGCTTCTGCACCCAGTGCAATGTTCAAGAGGTAAATTATGAATTCTCTTTGATGTCCACAGGATTCGGAATGGGGATGTGCTATTAATGTCACCAAAGTTCCTACAAAAACTGCTAAAGCCAAAGTCCATTGCATGTTAAGCTCAAACTTCACTCAATGGACCATAACCCAAACAATAGAAGGTGCATGCATGCCTATATATTGTATATTTTTGGTTCTAACACTGTAGTTCTAGGTAAATTTCATTTGTTTTTGCTTTCATTCTGAGACACTTATTAATAGTTTCATACAATTTCAATGCATGGATATCTCTAGGAGAATTACATCAAACGAAAAATATAGAATCCCATTAGCCTCTAAATTTGATATTTGTAGGAAATTACATCCATTCTTACCAGCGACATTCCTCAAATTCAACAGAGTTGTTGCCTCCTTTTGATCTAGCATATTTTATGTGCCCATTAGATATTGGGGTAATCTTAAAAGAGAATTCTAAACAACATTCTTGTTATCATACCTTCTTTCTTATACGTTTTTAGTTTGATTTTAGGAATTGGTATTGTCTTTTGTTTTTCTCCTAAATATACTAATTTTAGCCTACCGCTAGTCTCAATGTTGTATCTATGAATGATTTTAGGTTAGGGTTAGTCTTAATGTTGTAGGTAAGAACGATCTATTCACCACTAGTGAGAAGCTAGCACCATATTTATGTGAAACTGATCTGAAAATGGGGCACTAAAGGTTTTTTGTAAAGCTTACAAGAACCTCTCCCACTTCCAAAGCTTATATACTCCCAAGATTCATTGATTAAGCAATGCGGAATTAATAATGTGCTTGAAAATATAGGTGTATGCTTGTGTTTGTTTTTGACTGTTTATGTGCTTTAAATTCTATTATTTGTGCTAATAATTTAAATACAAGGAATAGTAAATAATGCAGCAATAATCCAACACACATAGAAGCAACATTAATTTGGAGTTCACCCAAAACTCTTGGGCTACGTCTCCTTGAGCTCTAGTCAACTCAACTAAGCTCTCTGGGATTATGAAAAACTATTCTTTTACAAGCTCTTGGCTCAACTCCACTGCTTTACACAGAAACAATGGGTTCAAAACACCATACTATCCCTGGCACTGAATCTCTCAGCTTTCTGGCATGTGCTCTCGCTCTGGCTCTTAGCTCTGGCTCTGGCTCTGGCTCTAGCTCTCGGCTCTGGTTCTGGCTCTGGCTCTTTGGCTCTAGCTCTGACTCTAGCTCTTAGCTCCCACTCTGGCTCTTCGGCTCTGGCTATGGCTCGTCACTCTCAACTCTGGCTTCTCAGCTCTGGCCTGTGGCTTTCTGCCCTTGGATCTTGGCTCTCAGCTTCTAGCTCTTAGTGATTGGGCTCTCTAGCTTTTGTGAGGTATCAGTAGCCCGCTTGACCTCCAAGCAACTATCTCAGCCTCCTTCAGTGACTGTCTCAGTAGTCCCGCTCCAAAAACCGTCGGCCTCCTCTTTCAACTGCGCTCTCTTATCTAACAGCTCTCTCTGGTTTTTCGCTTGACCTCCAAGCAACTCCAACTATCGCCCCCTTCTCTCAATTCATCCTTATGGTTCCTTAGAGTAATTTTCCTGGCTCTGCGGCTTCCCCAGCCATTTCTCTGTGCGTGATCATCGCTCTGCACCTCTGCGGCTTCCCTGCTCCTTATCAGTTCGACTAGCCATCTGGCTTTGTGGCTCTATGGCTTCAAAATGCATCATTTCCTATAAAAATGCCTGCTTGCATCATGGCATGATGATCTGGGGAAGTTACAGAGGATTGGGGCTTCCCTCAGGTGAAAAACCGAAATCAGAATGTTTTTCCACTACACAGAGATAGCCGGAAAATACATTATCGGGCATTGATTCCCGGACTTGAAGTTCCATCAAATTTCCCCTATAACCCTATCGGGTCTACCATTCATCAGCATATCGCAATCGCATGGCATACAGGCCTGCCATCAGGGATCGTCGATTGCCGATTGAATCTGGACCATTGATCTGATCCCCAATCGAATGGTCAAGATCCCATCGGATATCATTATCGCATTGGCCCTGGGGTTCTTCCTTTGTGTCATGGCATACACCGATGCCAATAGTCAGAAATCACATGTCACATCATCCTGGGGGTCCATCCTTTGCCTCATGGCATCACCGACGCTAATCCGTCGATATCGCTATTGGCGCATCGCAAGTCACTCTACCCAGGGTCCCATCACCACGTGAAGGCTTACCTCCGACCCGATATGTCGGGGATCGACACTCAAGGGTTTCTCCCCTTTCCGCTTAGGTCTACCTTTTGGCCCTCCTCCGATGCAATTTCCCTTTATAAGGGTTTTTTTCCCATTTTAGGGGATCTTGCCTCTTTTTCCAAAGAATAAAGGGCAACTTCTTTTTGTGATAACTTCTGCATCCTAAGTCCATTTTTGCCCATTCAAGTTGCAGTGGATTTAGAATGAAATATCTATGCAATGGGGCTATTTCTAGGAACTTCCTTGGAATTTCCTTTGTGAGGAACATTTAGACTTAGAAGTCTATCCAAGATCCATTTTTGGATCACGCCTTCCCACTAAAAGAAATTTTGGTCTCCAAAAGACTAATATACTGATCTGGACAATAAATGAGAGTAACAACACCCTCTTCTTTCAGCCTCCATACACTTGCATTGCATAGTGCCTCTGAACCAAAGTATCTAACCACTTTAGTTTATGGATGTGCTGGTACCCTTGGGAAGAACTTTTTTCCTCCTTGCCTTCCTAGAGAACTTCTGTGGAAATGGTCATAGAAGGTAGTTTGAACTTCTCTACCTTGATCATTGATCCAAGGTGGCTCAAACCAATGTGAAGTACATCTGCTTCACAAAAATTTCATTTTTACCTATTTGACAAGCTGTCAACAACAACTGTTAACAACAACATAAATACAGACAACAATTGGATGGCTAAACTCCTGCTTCAACAAAAGAAACATATTTTCACATCTTGTGAATACCTCCATGTCTTATATCTACATACAAATGATGGACTAGATACCAAGCCCGCAAAACATGCCTTTAAAACAAATGACCCTTCAAGTCAAGCATGTATAAAAAGACCATTAGGACTCTTTTTCAAAATATGAAACACTTCATCATTATCTCCATCTTGGAGACCAAGTTAACTTCTCCCAAGTCAACATTGCATCACATGCATGTCACAACAATCAACCCTGCAAGTTAATTACACATACATGTTCAAATACAAGGAAATCATCAGCATCCCTGTGTTCATGCATATCATGCTCATGCATGCATTTCATCCTTCAAATTTCGCTTAAGTACACTGTACTTTTGAAGCTAAAATGAACATATAATGTTGCAGCAACAAAGTGAGTCTCCTACTCAACTTTTTCCATTCAGCAACTTGGTAAAATCCTGCAACTTGCATCTCATCAACAAAGAAATGCAAACAAATGCATCAAATAGACATGCAATCTTAATTAGATAAGAAATCTAACCATTTCTTAACAATCCTTTTCAAAGGTCCTCCCTTTGGCTGCACATCAACATCCATATGTGAATCATCCTGAGACACATCAATTATGGAAACTTTCTTTCCATTTTTTCCATCTCCTCTTTCCACCTTCTTCTTTAACTTTTGTGGAAGCATTGTTGGATTCAGAGTCCAACATTTTGCAGCAAGATGCCCCTGCTTATGGCAGTAAGTGAAAAACGTGCATCCTTTTGACATCATGATTTGCCTTATCCAATGGACCTTTGGCTGCTTGAATATTTTCCTTCAAAATTTTCCTATATGGGGCCATTCTCTTCCAACATCTAGAAACATTATGGTTATCCAAACCACAAAAGGAACAAGCAATTCTTTTCCCATACTTATATGGAGATTTATCATGTTTTACAAAATCAAAAGGAACATGGTTAGAACCAGATTTATACCTACCTCTTTCACCTTTATTACCTTAATGAGGATGTGAAGCAAATGAAGAATTGGCTCCCTTTGGAACACCATCAAGCTCTTCAAGGCTTTCAGAGTTTCCACAACTCTCTGGTTCAAGTGCATGCTTCTGAACACCTGCATCCTACAAATGATGTTTTAAGCAATTGCATTCTCCATGAATATAATCCTTACACTCTTGAGGTGGAATACCTGCAACGAAACTCCTTCTTGGGACTGTTTCAATGGTCTTCATGGAAACTTTGGAACTCTCTCCCTAAGGTTGTCCATAACCAAGACCCAAATACCTAGGCCTTTCCTCAAACATTATTGGTTCAACAATACCCTGTGCATGTTTACCCAAGCCTTTTCCTTCATAGCCCATCTTGGACATTAACTTGGAACCTATGCCTCTGGTATGTTTTTCAAAAGAACCAATACATACATTCTTAGAGGAATTTGAAGAGAAACTGGAATTATTTACCTCTTCTTCAAGTTGATACTTGACTAAGGCTTCTTTTGCAACAAAGAGTTGTGTCTCCAATTCATGCATCTTTTCCAGGTTCATTTTTGCAATATGCAGTTGCCTTTCCACTTCCTGCAATTTGTGAGAAAGCAACTACTTCTCTTCCTCTAAGGAATTCAACTGCTCTCGATGTCCAACACTCATTTCTCTCACCATGTCCATCACGATGAACAAGTCTTTCTTCATGTCTCCATTAAAGAAGCTTGTGAAGAAAGGAGAACTTGAGGACTCACTTGTAGAAGTTGTCATTATGCCAATGAACAAAAAAACTTCAACAAGATTAATAAAGAGCTTATCTAAGCAACCTTTTGTAACAAACCTCTTGTGCTTAAAGGATTGCCTTGAGGTCCTTTGGGATAAAAAGAATGCCTTTAGCCCTTCTTCCTTTTTAACCTTCCTGGACTGAGCTATCAATAGCTTTCCCTTCACCTCTGCAAACTCAAACAATAGTCAGTCAACAAAGAAGCATACAATCAACCTCTGATTGTTTAAACACATTTCTGACAAGCAATATCTGCTTTGTCAATCAAGCATTATGATACCACTTAATCAACCTTAAGCTCTGATACTACCTGATCTGAAAATGGGGCACTAAAGGTTTCTTATGAAGCTTACAAGAACCTCTCCCACTTCCAAAGCTTACATACTCCCAAGATTCATTGATTAAGCAATGTGAAATTAATAATGCGCTTGAAAATATAGGTGTATGCTTGTGTTTGTTTTTTTACTGTTTATGTGCTTTAAATTTTATTGTTTGTGCTAATAATTTAAATACAAGGAACAGTAAATAATGCAGTAATAAACCAACACACATAGCAGCAACATTAATTTGGAGTTCACCCAAAACTTTTGGGCTACATCTCCTTGAGCTCTAGTCAACTAAACTAGGCTCTCTGGGATTATAGAAAATTGTTGTTTTACAAGCTCTTAGCTCAACTCCACTACTTTACACAGAAACAATGGGTTCAGAACACCATACTATCCCTGGCTCTGAAGCTCTCGGCTTTCTGGCCTTCACTCTCGCTCTAGCTCTTAGCTCTCGCTCTGGCTCTCAGCTCTGGTTCTGGCTCTGGCTCTTTGGCTCTAGCTCTGACTCTGGCTCTCAGCTCCCACTCTGGCTCTTCGCCGCTAGCTATGCCTCGTCTCTCTTAGCTCTAGCTTCTCGGCTCTGACCCATGGCTTTCTACCCTTGGCTCTTGGCTCTCAGCAATTGTGCTCTCTAGCTTTTGTGAGGTATCAGCAACTTGCTGACCTCTAAGCGACTGTCTCAGCGTCCTTCAGCGATTGTCTCATCAGTCCCACTCCAAAAACCATCGGCATCCTCTTTCAACTGCCCTCTCTCAACTAACGGCTCTCTCTAGTTTTTTGCTTGACCTCCAAGCGACTCCAGCTATCACCCCCTTCTCTCAATTTAGCCTTCTGGCTCCTTAGAGGAATTTTCCTGACTCTACGGCTTCCCTAGTCATTTCTCTGTGTGTGATCATCTCTTTGTGCCTCTGCAGCTTCCCTGCTCCTTGTCAGTTCGGCCAGCCATCTAGCTCTGCAGCTCTGTGGCTTCCCTGCTCCTTGTCAGTTCGACCAGCCATCTAGCTCTGCAGCTCTGTGGCTTCAAAATGCATCATTTCCTGTAAAAATTCTTGCTTGCAGCGTGGCATGATGATCTAGGGCAGTTACAGAGGATCGAGGCCTTCGCTTAGGTGAAAACCCGAAATCGCAACATTTTTCCAATACACAGAGATAGCCGGAAAATACACTATCGAGCGCTGATTCCCGAACTTGAAATTCCATCTAATTGCCCCTATAACCCTATCGGGCCTGCCATTCATCGGCATATCATAATCGCAGGGCGTATAGTCCTGTCATCGAGGATCACTGATCGCCGATCACTGATTGAATCTAGACCATTGATCTAATCCCCAATCGGACAGTCCAGATCTCATCGCATATCGCTATCGCATTGGCCCTAGGTTTCTTCCTTCGTGCCATGGCATACGCTGACACTAATAGTTAGTAGTCACATCTCGCATTAGCCTAGGGTCCATCCTTCGCCTCATGGCATCTCTGACGTCGATCCACCGATATCGCTATCGGCGCATCGTAAGTCGCTCTGCCCGGGGTCCCGCCATGACGCAAAGGCTTACCTCCGACCCAATATGTCAGGGATCGGCACTCGGGGGTTTCTCCCCTTTCTGCTTAGGTCCGCCTTTTGGCCCTCCTCCGATGCAATTTCCCTTTATAAGGGTTTTTTCCCCATTTTAGGGGATTTTGCCTCCTTTTCCAAAGAACAAAGGGCAACTTCTTTTTGTGATAACTTCTGCATCCTAAGTCCATTTTTTCCCATTCAAGTTGCAGTAGATTCAGACTGAAAATATATCTGCAATGAAGTTATTTCCAGGAACTTCCTTGAACATTCCTTTGTGAGGAACATTTAGACTTAGAAGTCTATCCAAGATCCATTTTTGGATCAGAAACTCAGTCGAATTTTCACTCACTCTAAGATAGTTTTTAATTTCGCAAAAATAAATTCTATCCTCGCCTCTTCCCATAAAATGTAAAAACCCCCAAACATTACATTCTTAATAAATGTAGCAATACAGTTAGTATTTTTTTTCTGAGGATTGGTATTTTTTCTGAGGATCCACAACCCTCTAGTCTTTTTTAACATTTACATCTTCCAATGTTAAATCATGTTAATTCATTTGCAAATGTTCAAGATTCTCTAGCTATTTTTGAAAAAAAAAGGTTAGATGCTAGCATAAATGAATAGGTGCACCTTGGCCCTGTGTCTCTGTTTTTTCTTTTTAAACGCTGATTAATGATTTCATGTGTTTGCATTGGCGTTGTGTTTATGTGATGCTTCTATTCTTGTTTCTTCATGAATGAAGAATAAGTGTACTTTGGTAGAAAATCCAAAAAATAAACAGCAAGTACCACAATATTGGTTGGTTCCAGGGGCTAATACATCTTTGACTATCCAAAATTTATTTGAATCAGTAGGTGCTGTGAGAAAAATTTTACTGGTTCAGGATTCAAATATTATATTTCTAAGTTCTATTTAAATGATAGTTTTTAATTTCACAAAAATAACTTCTATCCTCACCTCTTCCCATAAAATGTTAAAACCCCCAAACATTACATTCTTAACACAACATTCTTAATAAGTGTAGCAATACAGTTAGTATTTTTTCTGAGGATTAGTATTTTTTCTGAGGATCTACATCCCTCTAGTCTTTTTTAACATTTACATATTCTGGTGTTAAATCGTCAAAATTTTCATTCGCAAATATTCAAGATTCTCTGGCTATTTTGGAAAAAAGAAGGTTCGCTGCTAGCATAAATGAATAGGTGCACCTTGGACCTGTGTCTCTGTTTTTTCTTTTTAAACGTTGATTAATGATTTCATGTGTTTGCATTGGCATTGCTTTTATGTGATGGTTATATTTCTTTTTTTCTTCATGAATGAAGAATAGGTCTACCTTGGTAGAAAATCCAAAAAATAAACCGCAAGTACCACAGTATTTCTTTGTTCTAGGGGCTAATGCATCTTTGACTATCTAGAATTTATTTGAATTAGTAGATGCTGTGAGCAAAATTTTACTGGTTTAGGATTCAAATATTATATTTCTGGGTTCTATTTAATTTTTTTTTCTCTTTGGTAAAGTTTTTCCAGTAAGTTACATTTCTACAAGATCCCATGCAAAGCATATAAAGAGAGTTTCCCAAATCTAAACACATATTTACTCATAAATATTGTCTCATAATGGATTGCCCAAAGTTAAACACATGTTAGATTCAGAACTAAACAATCAACACATTATCATATAAAATCATATAGAATAAATATTACTCATCATCTAAGGGTGATCACTGACGTATTTGAGGGTGCTATTTTTTAGTAATAACACCTTATTAAAATGACATCTTTACTTATTACACCATAAAGTGTTCCCTTCTGAAAAGCACTCTCATATATGCCTCCGTACCATCATCTATGCCATTTGATTTTTTTTAGACGATTAAATTATCATTATCCATTTATTTAAATGGAATGATGGTTCCCAACCGCACAAGACTGTGGCAAATGCATATCATGGTTCGTGCGTCCTGCAACACTGGCCTCATTTCCACATACCAAGGTTGTTTAGGTATGTTGTTGCCATTGACGCGGCCTAAGGTAATGTAATATACAACTGCAACACTAGCTTTCCCAACCACACAAGACTGTGGCAGATGCATAGCATGGTTCGTGTGTCTTGCAACACTGCTTCATTTCCACATATCGAGGTTGTTCAAGTATGCTGCTACCATTGACGCGGTAGAAGTTAATGCAGTCTACAACTGCAACACTAGTGGAAGAGCCAAAGTGCCAAGACCATTTGGATCGCTGGTTGCAGGTAGGGTGTAGAGCTCACAATGTTTCCCACATGGGTTTTGTGATGTCGCCACATGGATTTTGTAGGTTAGCATCTCTTCATTCCTCAAAGCGGGTGGGGTGATAACCATATTGCTAAATCCCACCCATAAGTGAACAGAGTTCAGGTATGTTGCTATCATTGACTCGGTCGAAGGTAATGCAGTCTACAACTACAACACTAGCGAAAGAGCCGGAGTGTTGGGACCGTTTGGGTTTCTGGTTGCAAGTAGGGTGTAGATCTCACAATGTTGTCTACATAGGTTTTACAATGCCCCCACATGGATTTTGAAGGCTAGCATCTTTTCATTCCTCAAAGCAGGTGGGGTGATAACCAGATTGCTAAATCCCACCCATAAGTGAACAAAGTTTAGGTATGCTACTGCCATTAACGCGACCGAAGGTAATGCATTCTACCACTGCAACACTAGCGGAAGAGCCAGTGTTGGGACCATTTGGGTTTCTTGTTGCAGGTAAGGTGTAGAGCTCACAATGTTGTCCACATTTGCAATGCCACCACATGGATTTTGCAAGATAGCATATCTTCATTCCTGAAAGTAGGTGGGGTGATAACCAGATTGCTAAATCCTGCCCATAAGTGAACAGAGCTAGAAGTTAGTAATCTCATTTTTTTGAAGAAAAAATACATTAGATCTTAGGTGTTGGATGATGTTATCTAATAAGGAATCTTCCACCTTAATCATGGTTTTTTCTCACATTGTAGGATATGAGGATTGGAAATATTTTATTGGTTCATAAGTCGTACTCATTCCTCTTTAAAATTAGATTAGAATCAATTATGGTCAATATTGTGTCAGGTAGGGGATCACAACACTGATCACAAATGTTGGGAAAGGCCAGGCAAATGCGGTTTGAAGGTCCTCATACTAATGAAGATAAGAAAGAGTTTGTTGTGTAATCACCTTTGCAAGTCATAAGAGAATAATGAAATTGATTTTGTTCCACAAGTTCTTACTGCACAGAGAATTTATGGCATGCTCCAGTGAAAAATTGCCTCAATGGCATCCTCTACAGGTCACATAATTGCATATAGTCATGTTTTTTTACTGCGATCATTCCAAGAACATACCACATCATGTGGTTTTTGTTATTGACAAGTTTGGTTCAATGTCCAATGATGATATAAAACCAACCATGGCCAAATTTATATCTTGACACAATTGTAGGTTGGGTTGTGTGTATGAGGCTATCGTTCGATTCATTACTACCAAGCATAGAACTAGTAGTGATGATTCTTTATCTATCATTCTCTTTGACAATACAACAATAGTTGCTCTATAAATGCAAGATATGAAGGAAGATAGAGTGGACAATCTTATTCAATATGTCGCAGCAAGTGGAACTAGTTATTCTTGTGGTCTGAAAATGGCAGAGGAGGTGATTTATCAAGAATCCAAGCATCCTAATGTGGTCAAGAAGAAGCCAACATTTATTTTTTTGAGTGATGGTGGAAACAACGATGGGAGAGATCCTTTGGAGTTTGTAAATAAATTAAATACGATGGAACCAGGGATGATATTCCATACAAACATGTTGGGAACATATCCTACAGTCGTTGTTGGTTCTTCTCAATTTTGAGGTCAGTTAAACTTTAGTATAATTTTTTCCATTCTAATATATTGTTTATTTAACTAATTTGGAGAGGCCTTTGTGAGTCCAATTTTATTGAACCTCTTCATTAGTATCTCAAACATCAAATGCTTCACTATCATAAATTTATAATTAATTATTTATCAATTTTATTTTTTTATCTCTTATTTTGTTTACCGGAGCCTCAAGATAAACCCTATTTAAAGAGATGGTTAAAAGGTAAAAGCTCATTATTACATTCCATGAAGAGAAATCATTTCAGACCTTACTGATAGAGTCATTGACTACTACAAGCTCATTACTATGCTTTTATGTACTATTAAGAGAAGACAATTTTCTGACATATATTGTTAACCTTACCACATGGTCATGTGCCCTTAAGAGAAGTCAAGTCATCCTAGATGGGGTTGGTTGAATGGAATGATAAAATCACATTCATCTGCGTCTATGTGCCTTGAAGAGAATGCAAACCCTACCAAAAAGACAAAATAGTTAAACTGTTAATAGTTGAATTGTAACAGTCTAGTAGTTAGTGTTGTGCCCTAAAGAGAAAATAAAATTTAACTCAAAATTTGTGTAACTTGTTGGTGAAAAAATAAAACACCTATATTCCACCTTTTTGTTTCTTGAAGAGAAAGTAAATCTTCCTATGTGTGCCTTGAAGAAAAGACAGACTCTATTCGTATGAGCTTCATATAGGAGCTACTCATGATAAATTGTGATTCTATTAGTGTTCATGGTCTAAACATTTGTGGTCAATGAATAAGCTCAGAATGTTGTTGTTGACTATAATCCAAGCCTTTATGTCTTCTAAGCGACCAATTTATGTTGTAAAATTTACATGCTACAATATTATCAGAGTATCTGGTTTGAAGCAAATTCAAAGTGGTAGCCCCTGATGCTTAGTTGTGATGTAAAATATATGAAGATAGAAACCTTTGAATTGTTGTATTGTAATATGTTGTTTTCATTGACTTTTGGGACTTGAAAAAACTTATTTCCATCACTGGTGAGAATATTTGAAGGATAATCTATGACAAATAGTGCACGAGACATCTTTTACAAAAAAATATTTTTGTTTTCTTACCTTGCGTTTGGTCATCTATTTTACATCGAAAAGTTTTCAAATGCCTGATATGAATTGGTTTTGTACTGATATTCAGTATATAATGAAAATTGTAAGCATTTCCCATGTTTTAAAAATGCATTCATTTTTAAATTTATGGTAGATTATCTATGCTTTTATTTAGCAGACATGGTGCTCATCAATCTAGGGTGGAGACTAATGAGCATGCATGACCTTTGAGTCCAATTTAGTAGGCATGACCTTTGAGTCCATATAGACCATATGAATGTATCATGATTGGAAATCTTGGCATTTTAGAAGAAGATTACCAAAGTTCTGTTATTTTTAGGTTATCATTAGATAGGTAAAATATGGACAAGATGTCACAATGTGTTTTTAATTTATGTTTTGGAAGAGGTAAAAGTTTTGAGAGTGTTTTCAATTTACTTCAATTTTGATAATGGATATGTGAGTTGGGCTATATGGAGATAATTAGAGTTATTTTATCCTTCTTATTATTTGATGAATTTGAGATTCAAAGTTTGTCTACCAAATTTTTTACAGCAAATTGACAACATTGGCTAGCTTGCTACTTGAAACTGCATCAGGTCTTGAAACTTCACCACTTATGGATTACCAGCGGAGAATAATAGCATACAAATGGTTAGATATTTTATTTTTCTTACTTATATTGTTACTGGTCTTGATGGTGTTGTTTTGGTTGTGGCGAATTTTAAGAAGAACTGATCACGCTCCTTTGGAAGTGCCAGCCCCTGATGCTCAACTGTGATGTAAAATATAGGAAGATAGAAACCTTTGCATTGTTGTATTGATAATATGTTGTTTTTATTGACATTTGGAACTTGAAAAAACTTGTTTCCTTCACTGGTGAGAATATTAGAAGGACAATCTATGACAAATAGTGCACGGGACATCGTTTACACAAGTATTTTGCTTATACTACCCTTCACTCTATTTTTTGTTATCTTTGAAGGCATTTATCTATCATCTGTATTGAATACGGTACCATAGGGAGGTTGGTGTCCCTTCCTAATTGCTTCAATTTTTCTAACCATAATGTTCTCTTGGAACTATGGAAGGCAGAAAAAGTATAAATATTTAGCACGGAGAAAACTCAGCATAGAAGGTTTGAATAGATTGCTTACCGTGGTGAATTCACGTGTACTAGGAATTTGTTTCTTCTGTAGTGACCTTATTTCCGGCTTACCACCGATTATTGAGAATTATGTAAGGAATGCAGGGTCTCTACATGAAGTTCTTGTCATTGTCACTAGAAGAATGGTTCCAGTCAAGACAGTGATTTTGTCGAAGAGATTTATGGTTGGAAAACTAGAGTCAAAGGGTGTTTATAAATATGTAGCCCAATATGGTTATAGAGATGCCCCAAACATGGAAAGATTTGAATTTATCAACCAGGTTGTTGAAAGCATAAAAGATTATCTCAAGATTAGAGGAATTCATTCCTCCTCACATGACAGAAGTTATGCAAGCAGAAATATAGTGGCAGAAAGTAACTACTGTGTAGATGAGGAATTGAAGCAACTTGAATTGGCAAGGAATACAGGGGTTGTCAACTTTGAAAAATGCACTAGCAAGCAATTCACGTGCCTTGCATCAAATACTAGATTGAATTTTTTCAGTATGCAAAATGGTGGAAAGGCTATCTACTCGAAGACAAAGGAATTGCTTGAGAAGAGTGCAATGGCTCAAAAAAATTTGTTGATTGTTGTTATGATGGGCACTTGTATGGTGATTGGTTGGAGCGCTGACTACTGCAATATCAGGTCTTCCCATAAATGAATCTCAAAAAAAAAATCATGTCAAACTGGTATCAGCTTGGGACCTCAACTCAATGATCCATCACACATGTTGATTTTGTTCCATATTATGATACCTTATTTTAATCCTACAGTGATGTCAGTTGTGGAAGGAATTTAGTCACGGAACAAAAACATGATCCAAGGTAAGATGATACAAGAATGTGAAGTAGACATTATTTGCTTGGCTTCCATGAGTATATTGGGATGTAATCAAGTTTTCCAGTATGGGTTAGTTTATTTGAAGGAGGGATGCAGCTCCCTATCATAAACATGATATCATATGTGTGTATAATATGAATTATGGCGTCCCACTTCCTAACATAATTTATGTTTTCGCATATTAACTCATGCAGGCGTTGTTGTACTCGTTGTAGAGCCTCTAACTTACACCTCATCATCCACTATTACCTACTGTTTTTCATCACTTACCTCTCTCTTTTGCCTCATTTTCAATGTAAAACCACCCAGATAATTACATTAGATGTCATTAAGCATGATCAAGTGAGCTTTGCTAATGTGTGACTGTTTTGTTTATATTTTGACATATTTACAGGCATTCCGCAGCCATCTGCTGATTCCGCAGTCATCTGCTGATTCCGCAGCCATCTGATGATCCCGCAGCCTTTTTGTTAATCTCAAGGTTCCACGTGTCATTTTTCCAAATGAGCCACATGGCCACTTAGGAATCAAGGTGCTCGAGGTTCCTGTGCTATTTGTTCAGCCATCCACGTCATTTGTACCTCCGATCAACAAGGGTCAAGTTACGGTCAACAAAGGCAGCTTAACGGTGATGCGTAAGTTGTTGGGTCACGTCAGTTCAAATGGTGACTTGTCCGTGTTACGCGGGTTGTGGGGGACATAATCCAACTCTGGATTCAATGCCCATAACGACC
>APFE031175601.1:0-23467 GCA_000404065.3 Pinus taeda
AAGGTTAGACAAGCTTGTGTTGGTTTAGCTGTGAATTCTCACTAGATCAAAGCTCAAATTAGGAGAAGGAGAGTTGGTCAAAACTAATCCTAAAATTGGGAGAGTCTATCCTCGGAAGACAATGTCAAAGGAAGGTTCTATGGGACCAGACCCTCAATTCATAGAAATCTTCCTGGCCATAAATTCCATGGTAGAAGAAATGTATAAGGACTTTAGAAAACACAAGGATGAAGATTCATTAGGCTCTAAACAAGAAAAAGGAGAAGATGAATCACACTTCCATGACCACTCAAAAGGAAAAGGGAAAGAGGAAAGCTTTCTCACACCTCCTAATAGTCCTGTACATAACAAGAAAGCATCTTTGATTAAGCTAGATGTTAAATTTGATTTTCCTATATATGATGGAGAGTTAATTGCAGAAAAGTTGGAAAAGTTGGATTAGACAAATTGATGTGTATTGCAGAGTGCAGAACATCGACTTAGACAAGAGCAAGATTTAGCTGGCAAGCCCACGCCTTGGTTTGGTGGGAAGGCAGAACCCAAGATGACATGAAAAGACATGGTAAGACCATCTCTGTCTGGAGTGAATTTGTGTCTGCGATCAAAAATCAGTTCTATCCATTGGCCTACATGCAACAAGCCATGATGAGTTGGCAGACTTTTCGACAGTTGAAAGGGAAAAATGTACAAGGGTACACTTAAGAATTTAGAAAGAGAGCATTGATTCTAGGAATCTCATTAGACTCACTTGAAACTCCTTCGAAGTACATTGGTGGTCTACACAGCTACATGAGGCACACCATCCTCATGTTTAATCCCACAAGTATAGATGAGGTATCTATACAAGCTAATCATCTAGAAGTTAGAGGAAAGAATGGAAATCCATAAGTTGGGGAACCATCCCAACCCACTGCAAGCAAGAGAAAGGAGAAAAGAAAGAAGAAGTGGAAATCAAGGAAGGCTAACACTGCATAGAAAATCAAAGCTTCATGCACTCGCTGTAAAAAGGATGGGCATGATGATGAGAATTGTTGGATTCTGCATCCAGAGCTAGGACCTAAGAAGTTCAAGGGCAAGAAGAAGAAGACTGTTGTAGCTATTCAGAAAGATTTGGGGTCAGACTCAGGAGATGAAACAAACATTGCAGCCACAAGAATAAAAGGTAAGAATTCTGAAGCATCTACTAGTAATTCTGCACAATCTATCACTGATGAAGAAAATGAGAGAAAAAGACATGAGCTTTTCCATATTCGAGTTATTTCCAAACATCAAAAGATTGATACTTTGTTTGATAGTGGCTCACAAGTAAATTTAATTTTTGAAGCAATTGTAAAGAAATTGGGATTAGCAACTACACCTCACAAGAAACCATACCCATTAGGATGGTTGGATGATAAAGCACAACTACAAATGACTAGACAATGCAAACTCAAGTTTTCTTTTGGGTCAGCATTTGTAGATGAGGTTGAGTTAGACATAATTCCTCTGGATATATGTGGAATTGTTTTAGGAAGTCCTTACTTGTATGATAGAAAAGCTATTTTCTATAGAGCTGAGAACAAGTATCTACTTGTTAATGATGGAATCAAATACTTTGTAAGAGATCATAAGTTGAAGAATAATTATATTCTCATAAACTCAGGGCAGATAAAAAGAATGATAAATTCATGCAAACAATTCTTATGGATGGTTGTAAAGGAAAATAAACCTAATAAAGCCAATGTATTTGAGGGCTATAATGCTAAACAACAAGCTGATTTAGAAAAGGTTGTTCCAGAGTATGATATCTTGTTTCAAGAACCTAAAGGTCTGCCACCCAAAAAGGAAATAGTACATGCTATTATTTTGCAGCAAGATGCTCCTTTGCCTAACATTAGAATGTACAGGTTTTCTGCTTTAGAGAATGATGAAATCAAGAAGCAGGTGCAGGAGTTGCTTGAGAAGGGATTTATCGGGCCTAGTAAATCACCATGTGGGTCACCATTCGTTTTGGTGAGAAAGAAAGATGGTTCGTGGAGAATGTGCATTAATTACCGAGCACTCAATAAGATAACAATCAAAAATCGTTATCCCCTTCCTCACATAGATGATCTTTTAGATCAATTTAAGGAAACTATTTATTTCACCAAGCTAGACTTGCACAGTGGATACCATCAGGTCAGAGTTGCAGAACAAGATGCACAAAAGACTTCTTTCAAAACAAAGCAGGGATTGTATGAGTGGCTGGTTATGCCTTTTGGCTCAACTAACGCTCCTGCTACTTTCATGAGATTAATGAATGATGTACTCAGACCCTTTCTTGATGATTTTGTTATTGTGTATTTAGATGACATTCTGATTTTTAGTAAAACGTGGGAAGAACACTTAAAGCATGTTAAGCAGATAATAGATGTTTTGAAAAGAGAAAAACTTCATGTTAAACTCTCAAAATGTGAATTTGGCAAAAAATCTCTGAATTATTTGGGTCATATAGTAGGGGGTGGTGAATTGAAAATAGATCCCTCTAAGGTGGCAGTCATTGTAAACTGGCCTAAACCCAAGTCTGCTACAGAAGTGAGAAGCTTCTTAGGGGTGACACAGTATTGGAGGAAGTTCATTTCTAACTTTTCCTCAATTGCAACTCCCTTACATGATTTAATAGGATTGAACAAGGTATTTCAGTGGGGAGGCAAACATCAGAAAGCCTTTGAAACCTTGAAGGAAAAGATTAGTACAACACCTGTAATAGCACTGCCTGATCTGCAAAGACTATTTGAGATTCAAACAGATGCCAGTGACTATGCCATGGGAGCAGTGTTAACACAACACAATAAACCCATATGTTATCATTATGAGACCTTTAATCCTGCAATAGTTAAATATCCTACATATGATAAAGAATTGTATGTATTAGTTCAGAGTGTGAAAAAGTGGAAACATTACTTAATGGGAAAAGAGACAGTAATACATACTAATCATCAACCACTTCAATATCTACACTCCCAAACTAAGTTGCAGCAATCAAGGCACTATGGATGGATGGGTTTTCTACAACAGTTTCATTTAGTCATGAGATATAAAAAGGGCATACACAATAAAGTTGCAGATATATTATCTAGAAATATTATAAATGCATATACTATACTTAAGCATAATTATGTGCTACATGAAAGCTACTTTGAACAATATGCTCAAGATATAGACTTTAAATATGTATATGCAACTTTAAGTCAAGGCAAAAGAGTAGAAGAATTGGATTATCATGTAAAGGACTGACTCTTATATAATTGTGGGAATTTATGCATTCCACAAGCTGAGAGAGTAAACATAATTAGAGAAGCACACACTTTTATGATATTAGGTCATTTTGGGGTAAGTAAAACAGTTGCACAACTGCAAAGATTTTGTTATTGGCCAAAAATGAATGAGACAGTTTCTAGATATGTAAGAGGGTGTACTATGTGCTAAAAGCATGCCCGACAACAGAAAACTAGGCTTGTACACTCCATTACTAGTACCTTCTCACCCTTGGGAAAGTGTTTCCATGGATTTTGTTGGAGGATTTCCTAAATCGAGGAAAGGTCATGATTATCTATGTGTTGTTGTGGATAGGTTCAGCAAAATGTGTATTTTGATACCCTTTAATAAACACATTACAACTGAACAAACCACAAAACTGTTCTTTGAACATGTATGGGTTCATTTTGGATTACCCACTTCCATTGTATCTGATCGAGACACCTGATTTGTGGTAAAGCTTTGGTCAAGTCTGTGGGAACTAATGGACACCAAACTGAAGAAAAGCACATCTTTTCATCCACAAACTGATGGCCAGAGAGAAGTAGTTAAGAAGACAGTGATCCAGTTACTCAGAGGATCTTGCAGTAAACATCCTAAGCTTTGGGATGAACATTTGTGTTATGTGCAACATGCTTACGACAAAGCAAAGAATTCTTCTACACAGAGATCTCCTTTTGAGACCTGTTTTGGTTTCACACAAAGGTCTCATTTGGATTTTTTCTTTGGTAAAGATACCTCAGTCGAGGGACACAGTGATGTGGACAGGGCAACTGGGTTCATTGAACAAATCCAAGAGATCCACCAGGCAGTACAGGAACAACTAGATAAGAGCCAAGCCAAATACAAGGCAAGGAATGACAAGCATCAGATGGAGCATAGTTTCCAAGTTGGTGACCAAGTCTGGTTGTACATCAGCAAGGACAGGATGCAAGGTGAAGGTAAAAAGCAAAAGCCTATCAGGTATGGACCTTTCAAAATACTTGAGAAGATTGGTGAAAATGCTTTTTGCCTTGATCTAATAGCTTACATGCACATCTACTCAGTCGAAAATGCAGATTGCTTAAGATTGCTTGAACCCTCTCTAATTGAGGATCCTGAAGAGCAGAGTCAATTGCCTTTTCTTAATGACCTGCTACCTGAATATGTTAATGAATTACAGGAAGACACAGTTCTATATAGGAAGGTGAGGACGACGCGCATATGAGATGTTGAGTACCTCAGAGTAGGGCTCAAGGGTTCAAAGCTGAGGAGTGCAAAGTGGATTGAGATTAGACAAGTGAGACAACAGTACCCTCACTTAGTCGATGCTTGAAAACCAACTTTTGGTGGTCCAAAATCTTTTTCAATGGGAAGGTCGTGATCCGAATTGGATCCATGAAGAATAATCAAAGTACCGTGACTGTATCAGATCAGGACAAACTTCGAATTCAAGAGCACAGAGCAATTAGAAAAACCTTTGAATAGTGGCAGCTGGCAACCAGCATGGAATGACGAGGACCTCGGTCAAAGCACGCTGATTGAGGCCCATAGAGACAGCATAGGAGGCAAAACTGGCACTTGGGAAGCCCGAATCAGGAAAAGGAGGCAGTTTCTGATGCTGGGAAAAACTCCTCGAGAAGGAAATGCCACGAAGCGCTCGGTCGCATGGAAGCCGGTAAAACCATGGCGAAAGCGCTAAAGGCTAAAGGTGGGACCCACGCTCCAAAATCGGTGGTATATCGGGGGCACCCTTGGGCAGTAAGTGGCTTTGGCTGAAACCTAGCGATTCCATTCAACGCCCGACGCGTGGCAGGAGAAGGAGAGAGAAAACCGCCGCTCATCGCGCGCTAATTGTCGAGTAAGCCTACCGCGCGAAATGTGCGAATGACGTTGGATCTGGGGGCTCCAGATCTAACGCTGAAAACGCACTTGATGAAAGAACCGGATTCAACAGGGGATTAAGCTGAGATCTACAAGGATTTGAGGTTCGATTTGACCACTGAGGTGGCAGATGACTCATTCCACGATGTAACCGAAGAACTGAAGTGACGAGGAAAAGATGGCATAGTTCGCAAGAGGACAAGTGGCCACTCCTTGTGAGCCGATGACCATGACACAGAGACATGGAATTCCAAGTGAACAACAGCAAGCGATCCGACGGAGGCGGAAGGGGAATCGAGTAGTCATGAGATTGATTGAATTTGAAGCCATGATCAGAGAACAGAAAAGATCGAGAGAGAGAGAGAGAGAGAGAGAGAGAGAGAGAGAGAGAGAACACCGAGAGGAAGAACTAGAGAGAAGAAGATAGAGTCAGAGAAGCAAAAAGACAGTGAAGAAAAAAGCAGAAAGACAGAGGGCCTAGCTGACCAAAGGCAGCGTCGAGAACCAGAGATCTTGAGAGGTTCAAGCCATATCTGAGGGGATCTATCGGGAATCGAGTACCATATTGGGCTCCTCCCATTAAAGACCAGAAAGGTCAAGTTCTAGTAAGGAAAAGAGTCTGTGTACTCTAGTGGCTTGGGGGATCCAAGAACCACCCTACCCAACATTGTTATGTTTTAGGAGACTCAATTTGAGCTCCTCATTATAATTCTCTACTTTAAAGACACAATAAAAGAAGGCCACCACTGACAGCGGGACTGGAGACACTGTCCTGGAGGATAGGGTGAACTCCTTATTAATTGTTGTGTTCTAGTATTTGCTTACTATGTTTCTCTTGCCGTTTTCCATTTTCCAGTGTCTGTATATTTTTCAATTTGATCGGTCCGTTGCCTAAAATAACATAGACACACAGCAGCACATGAGTCTATAATACCTTCATTCAATAATTCTTTAACTGAGATCACTCAAAGGGTGATTTCCAGATCAACCCTCCTTGATCTTTACAACAAACTCACCTTTCCACAGAGAACTGCTATTTTTTAGATTTTCTTATATGAAGATGCCAAAATGCCTAAAAGAAATCCACTCTAACCATCTTCTAATTTTCCTGAAGCCACTAGACATGTTACCTCTTTATTATCCTACCTCCTAGGGTATGAGAATGATCACATCGTAGAAGAATCCATTTTTGGATTCCTCTCCATTTTCAGTGTAGAATTTCAACCAACATTCATGTTTAATTACAGCCAGCTCTTGGATGATAATATTCATGAACAACTAATCCATTTCACTACTCAAGGAGTATTCAGATACCCCTTTGTGATTATTCATATGTTTTTATTTCAGAGAGGTGATTTATTGCATACTCAACTTCAGAAGCAAGATGATCGAGGGATGGATCAATCAACAATCTATTGGACAGGGTTATTCAAAGCCAATTCAACAAAGTGTACCTCTTCAAACTTCATTGACTTGTTCATTCATCCAGTTCTTCAACTTATCAACAGTCAGACAGAACCCAGGATTAATGAAGAAATCAAAAAGACTATGCACTTATCTTATCAGACAAAGACATGTGACTGGTATTTATACCATAATTATACTGAGATCAAAGTCTATGGCAGTGAGTTAGCTCCCTACAAACTACCTAAGTATGTGCTAATGAGAATTTTCTCATTGGATTACATAAGGCAAAAGGTTGACATGGATGAGCTGCATTTTGTTTCAGCCAAGAAGAAGTCATAATTCAAGCTCAAGGCCCAGATAGGATCCTTTATTTGCAATACCAGGTCTACAGGTATGGAAGTTGATCAACTGTTAAAATAGATGAACACCAAGCTTAGTTTTACTTGGTCTTATGATCCTTTTGGGATCATTTCAACATTAAGAATTCAGCTGAAGTCTACACCATACAACCACACTCCTAGACCTGAATTAGAGAAATACACGAACTAGGAGGAGTGGTCTGAAGGGACTCTACAGGAAGCATATGAAAATATTATTTCAACACCACACGTGAACACTTTAGTGACAAAGAAAAATCCACTAAAAAGGACTACGGAGGAGACTACATTTGATACAAACCTAGTTAAAGATTTCATTATTCAGCCGAAGAAGCTAAATATAGGATTGATGATGTCATCAGGTAGCAGGAAACTAGACTTTATTGATCTTGGAGATCAAGAAGAAGCCTCAAGAATAGGGACGACAGATCCCAATTATTCTTTTTCGAAACCTATGGAAATAATCCAATCTACAGAGGCCAACACTGCTGGAGATGTCAATAGATTTTCTAAATACAGAGAGATTAAGCAGAATAATGACACTCTTAAGGCTCATATGTACATCCAATTTTGGAAGCAGACATCTACATCACAACACAGACTTCCCTCTGCCTTTGACAGTGAGAAAGGGAGGATGCAGTTGGCCTTCCTACAGGCTCAAGTTCCATTTCCTAAGTCAATTGATGACTACAAAAGGAAAATTTTCTCCTTTGATGCAAATCAGATTCACCCTATAGATCAAATGGACATGCACATGCAATCAGGAGAAATGTTATTCTCAAAAATGACCACCACTGTCGTGACACTTTCTAAACTAAGAACAACTTTATCTAATACTCAGTCTCAACTTAAGATAGAGAAACTGTCATCAATAGCTAAAGAAAATAAGTTAAAAATGCTGGAAGAACTTATTGTAAAGATTGGGTATGATCCCAAGGATTGCAAGGTAGTGGAGGAGATTCTGAAAAAGAAGAATGTAGATATTTCAGCTCTCAGGAAAAAATTAAAGTTTCCATCTACTAAGGACCTACAGACCAAGGAGATGGCAGAAAATGTGAAACATAAAGAGGATTTGTTAAAGCTTATTTTTTAGCAGAATATGCAGATTAAAACCATGGAGGAACGGATTGAGAAACCACTTAAAGAGAAGGAAGCCTTACAACTGACCACAGTGCTTGTTACAGTAACTCCCATCGCTGGAGCAGAACCCGGTTCATCTTCTATAGGTAATGAAACTTCCCTAGCAGCAGAAAATGCAAATTTGTCATAGGAACTGCAAGCATAAAAGAAACAATATGACAAGTTGCTTCAGAAGTTTTAGCGTTTGGAAAATAACAAGATAAAAAATGATACATTGTATTTCGAAGAGATGCAAAGCACACATCGGCCTGAGAAGAAAGTCAAATAGTTAGAAGATCAAACATTCATGGAAGATACCTTGACCCAAGCCAAAGAATACATTTGGTTTAATATTTCTAACTTTGTTTCATAATATGGCCTTCTGTTAAAATTATTTTTGAATAGCAGGAACTAATTGAGAAATGCATGACAAAGATAGAAATTCGAAAGGAAGTCTTGGATACAAAGCCTAAAGAAGCCACATCTATGATCAAGGTATTGAATTCTAAAAGTAAGGAAGAGCTACAGGAAATAAATATCACTGATAGGACAGGTACCATTTTAGAGATAAAGAAAGTCCTATAGAAGAGGAACCTACTGACTCAGCTGGAAACCAAATGTAAAGCTTTGGACATTGATGTCCAAAGGTTTCATTCAAATTTCAGTAGGTTAAGTAAGAAAGGGTTGCCACAATTAGCTAAAGAAGAAAAAGTAAGCCCATCCCAAAAAAGTATTTGGCAAAATGTCTCCAATGTGACCATATTGTACGTGAATTAAAACTTCTCACATCAAAATGATTCCAAATGGTAAAGGTCATTGAAGTATTATTTTAGATTTTGATCTTATATTCACTCCAGGACATGGGTTTGACTTCACTATTTTATAAGCCAAGTGGTAGTTGAGTTTGTTGAGAAATTAATGTTTTGGGTGATTTTATTGGTGTTTTAATTTTATTAAATGCAGATGGTGTAGAGTGGATTGCAAAATTATTTTGTAATGAAAAAAAGGTTTATGGTAATTTTTTATTTTTTTTTTAACTAATAATAATGTATCAGTGAAATGAGTTTAAATGAAATAATTTATTGGTGAATGGGGAGGTCTTAAATTATCTATTATATATATATATATATATATAATATATATAATATATATATATATATATAATAATAATATTACTATATATTATTTGGTGACTTTTTTTTTAATGGTGAAAAAGAGTTGTTGGTAAATATTTGATTCAAAACCATAAATAAGAGGTTAATGTGGTCTGCTCCAGCATTAGTCACAAGTAGTTTTTAATAAGGGCAAGCTGGAGTGACCTGTCATGCTACAAGAAGCACATGTTATTTTTTACAAGGTCAAGTTGTAGAATTATCCACCGAAGGCATTCTGTACACAAAATGCTATCCTAGATAACTGATGAATGTTGTAGAGGGCATGGATTCATAGATGATGGTAGTTCCCTATGATGGTTCAGTGTCGAGACTGACTCGTTGGACTCTGGGACGTTGAGAAGCACAAATTCTGCAAAGCATGCCAAAGATGGTATTAAGCCGTTATGTCTTAAATGGATAAGTGACACAATGGTAGTTTTAATGACATGAGATGCAGAGTTTCCTATGTTGCGATCTCTATCAACGAAACCCCCTTCCATGAGGAATCTCTTAATAGGTGTGCTACATTTCCTCCCATAATGTCTTCCAACACCTATTGGTAATGAACAAACCAAGTGAACAAGAATTTTATTGCCATTAATATTATTGAAATTAAGTAATACTCAAATGTAATTTTTTTTATCATAAATAAATATTTTAATGCTCATGTGAATTAAATTATAATTATTTCAATATGAGCAATTTACTTTAAAATAATAAAATAATAACAATAACAACAATAAAATATCTATATATTACATAAAGTAATTGAAACATAATATTCTTATTGTTATGTATTTTCAAGTATAGCTATTTTATATTTGGACTTTTAATTTCAAATGCAACAAATATTTGTTGGGATTTCAACTTTAAATTATTTTAAGATTTTCAAAAAATTAAATCGGATTATACATTCAAACATATTATTTAAAAAATGAAATATATATAGGTAACTGGAAAATACATAAATAAATAAATTATGCATGCCCTTTTTTGCCCCCAAAAAAAGAATTTGATACCTCAAACTTCTTTTAAGGAGAATATCACTATATAAGAAAAATATCCCAAAAATGTAACATTCATGTTTTGTAATTGAGTATAAAAATGTTTGCCATGTCAATGTAGGTAGGGGGTAGGATATTTGAATTAGTAGTACTACTTATGGAAAGATTTTATTTTGTTTGGACGGGGTTGGCGAATCCAGTGTTCAAAATTGAACACGTCAGAGCCCTTCAAAGGGCCTCTGGCACGTCAGAGAAGTAAGGAGAGATTTTTACACGTCAAAAAAAAATTAAAATATGATTTTTGTCATCTAAAAAAAATTGGAATACTATTTTAAAAATTTTTAAGAAGGGTTGTTAAATTTTCAACCCTTTTTTTCAATTTCATTTTTTTTAGAATTAAAATTTTAAGAATGTTGAGTTTGGGGATTTCCTTCATGTTAAAACTTAAATTTTGAGAAACTTCCATTTCAAAAATAACAGTTTCTTTCTGAGTTGTTTTTTCTAATTGTGCATATGATACAAGTTTTTATTATTTATTATGCCAAAATTACCTTTTCATACCATTACATTTGGCAGTTTCTAAGTTGCTCCCATTTAAAAAACAACAACTTCTTTTTTAGTTTTTTTTTTTTTTTAATTATGCATATGATCCAAGTTCTTATTAATTATTATTTCACAATTACCCTTTGATACCATTTCATTTGGTAGTTTCAATTGAGAGCCACTAGATATTAATATGGGTCATGTATTGGGTCTATAATTTTACTGGGTTGTGCTTGAAAGCTTCCCAAAGCAAGGTTTGACAACGATTTAAGCTGGAGAGGAGCATAGATTTATGATTGAGCGAACACCTGTCAAGCAAGGTTTAAGCACAATTTATGCTTGGAGAGGAGCGCATTCCACAGGCTTCATAACGTACTGGATTTTATTTGTTTGCAGATTCCCAATTCCTGGTATGTTCTCATATTCCCAAATTCTGAATGAGTTACTTGTATCAGTGTTAGTAAATGTGCTAGTGACTTGGAGGCAAGATACTAGTAATCAGAGAACAGATTTATCTTTTTTCATAATAATTCTAGATGCCACCCCAAATCTGGAAAGTATGTTGTGGAATGCTTGTAGTTTGCTTACTTTATTTTTCTAGAAAACAATAGGTCATCCACAAACATGAGATGTGAAATACCAGTTGTTCTTATTACCCCGCATCTTGCAATTAGTCCATTTTCTCTAGCCAACAGAATGCCTCTGCTCAGACCATCAATAACTAAAATAAATAGTAATGGAGAAAGGAGCAATCTTGTTAGACCCTTGTAGAGTTTGAAGAAATTAGTCCGTTTCTAGTTGATGAGTATTGACAGTTTTGTTGAGGAAATGCATGTCATAAGGTAACTTAGAGTGATCTTTCAATTGCAATACAAAAACAATGTCCCCAGTTACAGTGTCCAGTGTCCGGTGCTTCATCAGCTTCACCCTGAAAGACTGTCCTCTGTCCATGCAGCAGTGAGGGTACCAAGTAATATGGGGATTGGTTTCTTTCAAAAGCATATAATTTTCAAAGAGAATAATGTACATATGTCGTCTCAGTCATTTCCCTGCTTATTCAGTCATAAGCAGTTGCAATCTCATTAAAATTCCGGGTAAAAATAAAGTTGAATCTCTACAGACTTACCCCACTCTCAAGTAATGGCTTGCTTCAGATTAATTATATGAAATAAGGGTTCGCATCTAAATGTCTTTGTGATGAACATGTGTCAGCCAAGATGAAAATGAATCGTCCTTCTCATTTTAACTGTATCTTCCACTTTCAATTCAATTGATTGGCGCCGCCTTCAGATGAAACTTATGTATAAAGGCTGACATCTGAATTCAGAGTTTGTGTGGATTGGTTTCTTTCAAAAGCATACAATTTTCAGAGAGAATAATGTACATATTCCGTCTCAGCCATTTCCCTGCTTATTCAATCACAATCTCATTAAAATTGCCGGGTAAAAATAAAGCTGAAGCTTTACAGACTTACCCCACTCTCAAGTAATGGCCTGCTTCAGATTAATTATATGAAATAAGGGTTGGCATCTAAATGTCTTTGTGATGAACATGTGTCAGCCAAGATGAAAATGAATCATCCTTCTCATTTTAACTGTATCTTCCACTTTCAATTCAATTGATTGACGCCGCCTTCAAATGAAACTTGTGTATAAAGGTTGGCATCTAAATTCAGAGTTTGTGTGGATTGGTTTCTTTCAAAAGCATATAATTTTTAGAGAGAATAATGTACATATGATGTCTCAGTCATTTCCTTGCTTATTAACTCACAATCTCATTAAAATTGCCAGGTAAAAATAAAGCTGAAGCTTTACAGACTTACCCCACTCTCAAGTAATGGTCTGCTTCAGATTAATTATATGAAATAAGGGTTGGCATCAAAATGTCTTTGTGATGAACATGTGTCAGCCAAGATGAAAATGAATCATCCTTCTCATTTTAACTATATCTTCCACTTTCAATTCAATTGATTGACGCCGCCTTCATATGAAACGTATGTATAAAGGCTGGCATCTGAATTCAGAGTTTGTGTGCACTGAATAAAAGACATTTTAAGAAGGAAACATCATTTTCCTTTTAATTATATGGACTATCTCCACTAGGTTCATCCTTAACTACCTCCAATACCAGGAGTATTTTCACTGGTACACGTCCGAGTTCCAACTTCCCAGTGTAGTCCCTTCTCGACGTGTACCTCTAGTACTTTCTTGTCTTGAACAATTTTGTTCTTTTTACACTAACCACTACAATCGGGACAGACATGTTGCATTTGCTATATCATGCCAGGAACTAGTTACTTGATAGAGACCTTCATACCATAAATATTTTGAATTGAATAAAATATTTCAGAAATGTGCAATTAAAATAAGAAATTGAATCTCCAAAAATCTGCCCGGTGAATTTGAATTAAATTAACTTCACCAAAGATTGAATCACCATATTCCAATTAAGGGATGTCCAAAATATGAGAGCAGAGACAAACTAGTGAATAGTGGAATCCCACAGTGTCCCCATTGATTAAAAAAGAGTTGGTCCTAGTAACTGGCCATTTACAATGACTATATCATGCATTTGGCATAATCACTGAATAGAGGTGATTTCAATCTGTTCCAATAAATTGAGATTGTAACAATATAATGAGACGGAATTTAGTTCAAATCATAGTTTGATATATGCCCATTAGCTATTCATCTCCTTTCACTCAGAAATATTATATAAAATTTTGACAATATATCAATAGAGAGTTACCAGAACAAGAAGACATCACAAATAGCATTATATTACGTGATTTTTTTTTAAGGAATGTTACAAATATGTTATTAATATATATTTCTATTTATTAAATATATAATATAAAAATAAGTTAAAATAAAACATGTAAGGAGTAAATGTTTTGTTTAATTTAGTTTAAATATTGGTTATAAATTAATTATTTAAAAAGATTACAGAGGCCTTTTTAATTTTGTTAATTTTTTATTTTATATGAATATTTGTTATATTATAGAATTAGCTTAATGCCTAATCATATATTGGTGATAATTTTGGACTAAGTTAAGATGAATCTATGATATAATTTTGGACTAGGTTAAGATGAATCTATGATATATTTGTAATGTATTGAAATGATTTTTTTTATTATTGTAATATTGACATTAAAGGAAGATGATTTTTTTTTGTTTTTCCAGGAAAGTTATAGGGGCCAATGTTTCCAAGTGAGCTAATTTTCCATGGTTTTCTACAAAAAAAAAAAGATTTGCAAATTTCCCTTTATTCTAAAAATGATTCACCTAAATTTTATACTAATTTAGAGACTATAAAATAATTAAAAAAAAAAATTGTATTCTTACAAAAATATTGCTAAACATTTTTTTGCTTAATATTGAGGATTAATAAGATTTTCTAACATTTTTAAACTTGAAATTTTTTTCCATCCTTCAAATTTTCAATCTTCAATTTGAAGAAAATTTTCAGTCTTTAAAATTTCCATACTCATTTTAATTTAGACACATAATTCATACATTTAGTTAATTCAATTTAAATGTAAAAACACCTAATTCTCCTAGTTGCAATTAAGCTTAATTTATTCAATTTATAGGAATTAATAATAATTTCAAATGAGTAGCCATTAATTTTTCTCATACATTTTTCTCAATCATCTTTTTTACCAAATCTAATATGGATTTCAATTTTATAAATCAAGAAGTAAGAAAATAAATTTTTTATATCTTTTTAAATTAAACAAAGAAATTTAAAATGCTATATTTTAGAGTAGAAACACATGTTTTTGGTCATGATATACAAAGCAATTTAATTACACTAGAAAAAACTCACACTCATGAGTGAATTGATTATTGTTCATTCACTTTATTTATTTTGACAAAAATATAAACAAGCATGTTGAAGGATAAAAAAATTGGAAGTTATTCAATCAATCAAAGTATTGTTTAAATCCCTATACAATAATGACATTGATCAAAGTATATCTACCTATATTTTAATCCTAGAGACATCTAATATCACATGTTTGCAATAGTGAAATGAATAATGTTAATTTATTACAGAGAAATCCAACATACAAAAAACAATAGATATAAATAAACAATTGGTTCAATTGTGGCTGAGTTCAAGGCGTGTGCAATATGATCTTATGTGGTTACATTTCTCAATCACACCTGTAAGAGCAATTCATTTACTAATGCAACCTTTGACATAGTAGTATTTTTTGTTTGTGAAAAAATAAAAAGAAATTTGAAAATAATTTACTATTGTCAATTGAATTGCTTTTTTTTTATGCTTTTCATTATAGAAGTGTGACCTAGATTAAATGAAATTAAGACCTGCCCTTCAAATTTGATCACTACTGGGGATAGCTAGATTTTGCATCACGAGATGGGTAGTTCCTAGTTTCTTGATTGGGCAGCCGCGATATCTGGTCAAGTTTGTCCTTAGTCAGCACGCCTTGCAAACACATGTTTCGATGCCTGCTATGTTGTAATGCAGCAGCAGAAATAACATGATCTCTGTCAGCTGTGGGACGGGGCTTCTGATGGTAATAACGAAGAAATTGACGAGAACCAAGTATCTTGTTTGACTCTGATGTTGTTCCATCTTCAGACTTTCTCTTGATGACTAGTTCAGTACCTCCTAACCCCAACTCGAATTCAACTTCTTTTTGTGCAGCCACTATTTGCGTTTCATAAAACTGATCTAAATGACTATTTTCTTCTCCATCTCCATCTCCATCTCCATCTCCATCTCCATCTCCATAGTGTAATTTGCAGTGGCTTTTAGAGATCATATGATTCCTAACAGCTTCTAGGCTTGAAAATGGTTGTCGTTCCTCATTGCAATACAAACAAATGAAACCGTTGGCAACCTGCGATGGCATAAAAAATGAAAAAAGGAAAAGAGAATAAGAATTCAATTCCAATTCTGAGCTTGAAATTAGTTGAAAGAGAAGAGAAGAGAAATAATACGATATAATTTACATACATATGATCTTGAGAAACATCATATCCTTATGAAATATAAATAAACATACCTTACCCCCAAGGTAACTGAGTAATCCTCGGGGATCTTTCAAAGATTCTGCATGAGGAATAAAAAGGCCATGCTGCTTGTGCATATGCTCTATACACCTCTCAACGGTCCCTGCATCTGCCCTGAAATCACATATGAAGCAGCGGGTGGCATCCCACTGTGGTGATTCGAAGGAGCTGCTAAAAAAGCCGCTGCCATACATCTGCTTCCTCTTCGACTGTTCATCACGAAAAGCTTGCCGTTTATTTTCAAATAAAGCTTCTGCCACTGGAGGAAGGCCAACAACCTAAGAAATTGAGAATGAGAATGAGAATGAGAATGCATTAATAATTTCCGTTAAGATAAAATACATTCCACAAGTTGAAGTAAAAGACAGATAAAACTTAAAATACTATACTGTCCATTCCATTCTATTCAGAGGTGTGATAATAACAAGTTAATTAGTTAATGCATATACCTCTCTCTTGAGATTGTAGCGGTGCCACTGAGACTTGCGATGTAACACCTGCTCTTCCTCCTCATCGAATTGGGCATTGCAGGTGCTGCAGCCAAATGCCATTATTGTTTTATTAAAATTCAACGGTCCCCTTACTTACTTGGGCTCTATGAACGTTATATACTTCTTTCACTCTCACTCTATGCTTTTGAAAATAGAAAACTGCCATTTGATTTATACCACATTGGCCTTTCATGTCCGGAAACGTCAGGTCATCACGTCTGACCTTTCACGTCGGCCGGAACGCATCCTCATTACTTGTAAAAATGTACAACAATCCCACTCTGTGATTAAAGTGCTCATCGACTATAATTATTCCTTTCATAAGATTATGATACTCACACAATAAGCAAGATATCCAGTCTTCCTAAGGATCAAAGAGGCATCCTCAACCATATTTTGGCCTCATACCAACTACGTTTTACAAGTACAAATCTAGTGGAATGTTTTTTTTTTTTAAATTCCACTAAATTAAGTAAATTGAAAATATGTTTTTTAATATTTTAATTGAATATTTATTAATATATAAATCAATTTCTCATATATAGGTAATTATTCTAAATTAATTTTCATTCTTCTAAAAAAAATTAAAATTATTTATTAAAAAAGAACGTTGCAGGTATGTTAAAACTCACTCTAAATTGAGCTTGAAACACTTGCTTTAGAGACAACCTACTAAAAACAATATTAAATTTGTGCTCGATTTATTTAACAGTTTGTATGTATGGCATGTTTATATTACCATATGAAATTGTTCCATATGATTGTACAAAATTGTGCGATATCTATACGCAAGCATGCATTGTCAAAATTGCATCTTTCCTTGGTTCTCCATTAGTTTGTGTGAAAACCACTATCTCTACCTATCTTTATACTTTCTGCCAAGACCAAAGCCCTAATATATATTTTTAGTTTACTCCTATTCCATGTCATGGATGCATGAAATATAACTTTATAGACATGAAATATAGCTTTATAGACTTATTTCGAACATGAGGTTCACTTTCTTTCAATTCTAAAATAAAATTACTATTTTAAATTTGCTTTTTCCAAAATATTTGAAATGACATCTTCTTTGTTCACACTAAACTTATTTAGAGATTCCTATTCAAGCAATAATTCTAAAATCTTCTTCTTAGTGAGGAAGGAATTATGTACCAATCCAAATCTACTTTTGAATTCATCAAACTTCCTTCTTGCCAAGTGCTTGGTAAGAATATTTAACTATTAGTTGATATGTGGGAATATACTAAAGCTTCTTTGCTCCCTTCTAAACACTCTCTCATATTAAGTTCCAAAACCTCTTAGAAGAAAATTTATAGTGAAAATGTCAAGTGACCTATTTACCCCATAAATCACATTTTGACTTCAACCTTAAAACTCCGTGAATGACCCCAAGTCTCTTCCTCCCCTTCTCCTTTGCATCTCAAATCTCTTCACTGAAATCCATGAATGACTCCTTTTATCCAAAAGAGCCCATTCAAATCTAAGTAACACTCAAGTTTAAGATAAAACAATTCTAAATATAATAAAAATGTAAATTATTTCAACACTATACATGTATATTAATATTAATATGTAATGTGTTTATATAAATACAACTGATTGTGCACAACGTGTAATTAATACTCGCTCCATGCAAAATCCTTCAACATCAAGACACAAGCGTAAGTAAAAAATTTCACTTATAAGTGCGAATGAAGCACAAAAAATGACCAGTTCTAGAAATAAGTATGCTTTATTGTTTTTAGGAGAAAATCAATCAATAGAAGAGTCAGTGAGAGCATAGTCATCCATGGAGGGGTGTACTCGAAACCAAAACAACAACTAGAAGAGTTGTTACAAGAATACGAGGATGTTTTCTAGGAACCTAAAGGGTTACCACCCAAGAGAGAAGTGGAACATGAGATGCATCTATTGCCAAAATCCCCATTACCAAACATTGGGGTGTATAGGTAGTCTACTATAAAAGCAAGTGAGGTGAAGAAGAAGTTGTGACAACATCTAGAACATTGCACCCATCCTAATGGATATGGGCTTGTATGATCATGAACTTCCAATCCCAATTCGTTGACTGTCTTTGCCACAATGATATTTTCCTGTGATCCCAAGTCAAATAAAGCATCAATCTTTCTCTTCTTGACTTGTATCTTTATGTGGAATAGTTTGGTAATTTTTCCTTCTCTTCTTGTTGTTGAAGGCTACTTAGGTTCACCTCCTTCTGCATTGATGTATAGATGATATTCTCATCCACGTCTGAGCTATTTTCAACCCGGTTACTTGAATCAGTGGCCGTGAGATTCTTCTTCTTTATATCTTTCTTTTTTATCTTCAAGTTAAGCTTTGGATGCAACTTGCAACACTTTGCCTCTGTACAACCATCAATCTTACAATTATTGTAGTGGTTGTTGGGATCTTTGCACTTGTGTGTTGTGGCTTCTGTCCTTTTATATGTTCACCCTTTCCACTTCTTCTTCCCCTCCTTAGAAGCACCTTGGTGTTCCTTTTGCTTCGAACCACTCGATTTCCTTTTCTTCTCGCTTATGTTCTCTAGGTATTGTTCCTGTATGTAAGATTTGTCCATTGATCTAGATTTAAACAACATCAATTACTTTTGTAGATGGTTGTGTGGACCCATCAAATACTTGAGGAGTACATCTAGGTTGTTTGGGGAGATACCCAACCTTATGGCCATTTTTTTGAACTCTATGGAGTACTCCTATACAATCTAGCCTTTCTTCTGCCTAAAATAATGAAACGAGATCCATTGGTCCTCTATGCACCCGACATAGTAAAATTGTGAATTTATGAGGCTTTTGAAACCTTCCCACTTAGTCTCTAGAGGATATTCCTCCAACCTCAAGGTTTTCGTGTTTCTTACCCACAAAGTTAAGGCATGTCCCTCTAATTTCAACCGAGTAAATGAAATCTTCTATTCTTCCTCTATATGGCGAACACTTAAATATAATTCTAATTGCTACAGCCAATGATTTAGCTTTAGAGTGTCAATCTCACCTGGATACAAATTTATTTCTACCTTTTCCTCTCTTTCGAATAGGGTGTTGTAGCATCTTTGTTTTTGAAAAGTTAGCCATTAGTTGAAAAAAATCAAAAATACCATTGTATAATGATAAGCTAGGATATGGACCAAAAGGAAAATTGAAAATAAAAAATGTTAGGAATTATTATTATTTTAGGTCCATATCATATAAAATTTTAGGGTAGTTGCTCTAAAAAAAGGAAGGCAAATGATAAAATGTTAGATAAGCAATAGACAAAAAAAATTGCTTTAGAAAATAAAAATTAAGGCTGCTAGTTCAAATGCGCCTTTGAAATTTGTTATTTAGTTTAAATAATGCTTAAATTCCTTAATCGGGGCTTAATTATGTTGATAAAGTTTATTATCTTGCAAATAATCAACAATGCATGATTTTATTATGAAGTTAGAAGTGACAAAATGTCACATCAAGCGCCATTTAAGCGGCCTCTAACTTTCGATGGTCAAGATAACCCCCACCAAGATCAACGACGAAGGATCCATTTTGGGCCTCCTTCACTGTTTTTGGTTAACGTGGGCAAGACCCCCAAAAAGGTGGTTTTAATGGCCACTCGTTTTCTCTTACGTGGTAACACGACATGATTTCAGGTCCCCTTAGCCCAAAACCATGACCTGCTCACCATACGAAATACACCAACGGTTTTGACCTGTCAACTCATTCATCACCGCACCTTCCACATCCGCTTTTCTTCATTCATTTCCATGCCTCCAGCTCATCCACCACCTCAATTATCAGTTACGCTCTGTCCACTCAATTACTGCCATGTAGTGATCCATTACATTGCTCCCGTCCTGTTGGCCATTAACTCCTATAAACCCGTTGTAAAATTACCATTCTTGTAATAAATCTCCTACTGTAATATTTAAATAGTAAATTGTAAATATCCTACAAATAACATGTTTAAGTGATGATAATAATTTTCTTTCCTCTGATCCTATTTCCTGCTAATTCCCTTC
Organism: Pinus taeda; assembly: GCA_000404065.3. NCBI lineage: Eukaryota > Viridiplantae > Streptophyta > Pinopsida > Pinales > Pinaceae > Pinus > Pinus taeda. Next base: position 20,295 of record APFE031175601.1, read on the forward strand.
CTCTGTAAATTGCCCCTGTTCAAAAAGCTACTGCAACCTTTCGTCATCCATCTCAATACACTTTAAGCTCATCTTCCAGCATAATGGCTCCCATAGTCAAAACCCAGGAAAACATTGAAGAAGCAAGCCCCTCCATCGCCCCCGTTGATCTAGAGTGGATTCCCCTGACTGATGCCCTATTTAAAGTTTCGAATTGTGAGTGTGAATTTGATTTTATCGAATTGCACCCATGGTTAAAAAAAAAATACATTAACCAGGGGGATCAAATTAGGTTCTAGGAGACTCATTTGCCCGTTTTTTCATTCCCAAAAACTCATAGCTTCCAAGATCTTATAACCTGGTGCCAAGCCCATTATGAATATGTACAGAGAGTAGCAATGGCTCAAAATGGAGACATGCTGATTACCATTAATGCTCAGAACATCAACCATATGTTAAAGGTCCCCTCTTCTGATCCCCTGAGCTTTTTCTCACCAGCAACCCTTGATCCAAATTGGATCCATGAAGAATAATCAAAGTACTATGAATGTATCAGATCAGGACAAACTTCGAATTCAAGAGCGCAGAGCAATCAGAAAAACCTTTGAACAATGACAGTTGGTAGCCAGTGTGGAATGACGAGGACCTCGGTCAAAGCGCGTTGACCGAGGCCCATGGAGACTGCGCAGGAGGCAAAACTGGTACTTGGGAAGCCCAAGTCGGGAAAAGGAGGCAGTTTCGGATCGTTGGGCAAAACCCCTCGAGAAGGAAAGGCCTCGAAGCACTCGATCACATGGAAGCCGGGAAAACTATGGTGAAAGTGCTAAAGGCTAAAGGTGGGACCCATGCTCCAAAATCGGCGGTATATCAGGGGCATCCTTGGGTGGTAAGCGGATTTGGCGGAAACCTAGTGATTCCATTCAACACGTGACGCGTGGCAAGCAGAGGAGAGAGAAAACCGCCGCTCATCGCACGCTAACAGTCGAGCAAGTCAACCACGTGAAATGTGCGAATGACGTTGGATCTAGGGGCTCCAGATCTAACGGCTGAGAATGCGCCTGATGAAAGAAACAGATTTAACAGGGGATTAAGCCGAGATCTATAATTATTTGAGGTTCGATTTGATTGTTGAGGTGGCAGATGACTCATTCTATAATGTAACCGAGGAACCGAGCCAATGAGGAAAAGCTGGCGCAGTTCACGAGAGGACAAGTGGCCACTCCCTATGAGCTGATTACCATGATGCAGAGACAGGGAGTTCCAAGTGAACAACATCAGGCGATCCGACGAAGGTGGAAGGGGAATCAAGCAATCATGAGATCGATTGGCTTTAAAGCCATGAACAGAGAACAGAAAAGACCAAGAGAGAGAGAGAGAGAGAGAGAGAGAGAGAACACCAAGAGGAAGAACCAAAGAGAAGAAGACAGAGTAAGAGAGGTGAAAAGACAGTGAAGCAAAAAGCAGAAAGACAGAAGGCCGAGCTGACCAAAGGCAACGTCAAGCACCAGAGAACTTGAGAGGTTCAAGCCATCCCTGAGCGGATCTGTCAGGAATTGAGTACCATATTGGGCTCCTCCCTTTAAAGACCAGAAAGGTCAAGTTCTGGTAATGAAAAGAGTCTGTGTACTCTAGTGGCTTGGGGGATCCAAGAACCACCCTACCAAACATTGTTTTGTTTCAGGAGACTCAATCTGAGCTCCTCATTGTAATTATCTACTTTAAAGACACAATAAAAGAAGGCCACCACTGAAAGCTAGATCGGAGACATAGCCCTGTAGGATAGGGTGAACTCCTTATTAATTGTTGTGTTCTTGTATTTGCGTACTGTGTTTCTCTTGTTGTTTTCCATTTTCTAGTGTCTATGTATTTTGCAATCCGCTCGATCCGTTGCCTAAAATAACTTAGACACACACGAGCACATGAGTCTATAATACCTTCATTCAATAATTCTCTAACTAAGATCACTCAAAGGGTGATTTCCAGATCAAGTGGTATTAGAGCTCTAGGCTGTAAGGTTAGACAAGCTTTTGTTGGTTTAGCTGTGAATGCTCACTAGATCAAAGCTCAAATTAGGAGAAGGAGAGTTGGTCGAAACTAATCCTAAAATTGGGAGAGTCTGTCCTCGGAAGACAATGTCAGAGGAAGGTTCTATGGGACCAGACCCTCAATTCATAGAAAGTTTCCTGGCCATAAATTCCATGGTAGAAGAAATGTATAAGGACCTTAGAAAACACATGGATGAAGATTCATCAGGTTCTAAACAAGAAAAAGGAGAAGATGAATCACACTTCCATGACCACTCAAAAGGAAAAGGGAAAGAGGAAAGCTTTCTCACACCTCCTAATAGTCCTGTACATAACAGGAAAGCATATTTGATTAAGCTAGATGTTAAATTTGATTTTCCTATATATGATGGAGAGTTAAATGCAGAAAAGTTGGAAAATTGGATTAGACAAATTGATGTGTATTGCAGAGTGCAGAACGTCGACTTAGACAAGAGCAAGATTTACCTGGCAAGCCCACGCCTTGGTTTGGTGGGAAGGCAGAAGCCAAGCTTACATGAAAAGACATGGTAAGACCATCTCTATCTGGAGTGAATTTGTGTCTGCGATCAAAAATCAGTTCTATCCATTGGCCTACATGCAACAAGCCATGATGAGTTGGCAGACTTTTCGACAGTTGAAAGGGCAAAATGTGCAAGGGTACACTCAAGAATTTAGAAAGAGAGCATTGATTCTAGGAATCTCATTAGACTCACTTGAAACTCTTTCGAAGTACATTGGTGGTCTACACAGCTACATAAGGCACACCATCCTCATGTTTAATCCCACTAGTATAGATGAGGTATCTATACAAGCTACTCATCTAGAAGTTAGAGGAAAGAACGGAAATCCATAAGTTGGGGAACCATCCCAACCCACTGCAAGAAAGAGTAAGGAGAAAAGAAAGCAGAAGTGGAAAGCAAGGAAGGCTAACACTGCATAGAAAATCAAAGCTTCATGCACTCGCTGTAAAAAGGATGGGCATGATGATGAGCATTGTTGGATTCTGCATCCAGAGCTAACACCTAAGAAGTTCAAGGGCAAGAAGAAGAAGACTGTTGTATCTATTCAGAAAAATTTGGGGTCAGACTCAGTAGATGAAACAAACATTGCAGCCACAAGAATAAAAGGTAAGAATTCTGAAGCATCTAC
>APFE031175615.1:485-13421 GCA_000404065.3 Pinus taeda
GCGCTTTACATGGGGTACGCACCCCGCCTTCAGAAACAGGGCGTGGGTACGCACCTGGTCTGAAGGTAGGTTGCGTACTCCGACCCTTTTTCCTTTGAATAAAAAGGCCGGGGTACGCAGGTTACCCATGGGCCACCTGCGTACCCTGAGGAGCGCATCCTAAAACCCCAATGCCCCCAAAAAATCAAACTAAGGCTAAAAATCAAATTCTAAACGGATGAAATTGAAGAGGAGGATGTTGTGGATTACCTGGAAGTGACGGCGCTCGATTCCGACAGTCTGATTTTCCGCAAAGTCCACGGGAAGTTTCTTGCCAAAAGCCCTTTTTTCTACCTCAACAGTAAAATGGTAAAAATGAAATGGTAAAAGGTCTTTTTATAGGTTTTTTGGATAAATAAATATTAAATTTGTTTATTTTTCACCATGGAAGGTCATTTTTCAATGTATTTTTGGCCTATCTTAAACAGGTATGAGTAATGTGTCGTTTTTGTGTAGGACGAAGGGATTTACAGGGAAACTTGTCATTTTTTCACAAACCAAACATCAGAGTCATCTTTTAAGCCCTTTTCTGACTCCTGAAAACTGAAAAGATTGCCGAGCGTTTCTTTTACACTCGTTAAAATGGAATTAAAAGACGGTCCCCTTATAGCCCTTTTCTGACCGTAAAAACAGGAAAAGATTGCCGGATTTTGTCGTTTCAAATTCGATATTGGAAATAAAATGACGTGTCCTTGATCGCTTTTTACTTTTCAGGTCAAAGACACTAACTATGAAAATATCCTTGGTCGCAAGATCAAGCGGTTCTCCTAGGTATTATTTTATACTTTTTCGGGCTTAGGAGACACAACTTTACGAAAAAGTTCAATCTGGAGTCTTCTAAGTTTTTCAGACTCTCTAAATATGAAAAGCGCCGAGTTTCTCCTATACTGGACTCGTTAAAATTTCACAGTAAAGGACCTGTTCTATTACAAACAGGAACGGACCACTCCTTCTTAGGGTTCGCATCAAAAACTTAGTTGGACTCATCCGAAGGATGAGCTTACAAACAAGCATATGTTATCCTCCTCAAGCTTGTAAAAAATAAAGAGGTACTTGCCAGAAATGGTGGGGGAAAAATGAGAAGAATGAGCCTATTTGATATTCTTTTGTCTCAGAAATAAAACCTTACTACCACTCTTGAACACGACACTTATTCATTCACCTGGGTTGGGAAATCCCTTGTCTCACAGTTGACCAAGATCATTTGACATCTTTAGCCGGGTTATGGGAGTCGACTTTGAGCCATTTAATCACCGAAACCATCTATCGTGCGTTATGTGTTCCATGAGGTCGTGTAAACAAAACCATTCAACCGCAATAATACGCTATCATTCACATGGTCATCATGAGTCAGTCTCTTGCAGCAACATTTCTTCAACTTGAACTATGGTTTCGTGGTGTGGGCTTGCCTGCGACGGGTCGCTTTCTATCGACATCAGCACATTATCTAGAAAGTTGACTTAGAAATCGTCAGTACCTTGGAGTCTGCATGCATCAAAGGCAGGTTTCTCGCCTTCGACGTCAGTTTTCATCATTGACTTGCGATCGAAGGATTCCATGAAATGTTCGACATCGACTCATTCATTCACACCTCATGGATTGTGCTGGGTACTTTGAGAACCATTGACATTACTGGTGGTCTCTCTCACGCTTGTTAACAGTTTACATCATTGACTGGTAATCAAGTGGTTTCTACCATGTTCGACAATCGACTCATTTATTCACATGGCTAGAATCGTACCAATTCGGGAAGTAGAAATGAAGACCCTAGATCTAGTTTCCACCATCCAGGCTGCGAGGAGTTTTGTATTCATTATGTTGTAGACCAATCATAAACAGATGGTTGCGCCCATACTGTGTCTACACGAGTCTATAATTATGATTTATTATGAAATCATTCCTGTATCAGAGTAGTTAGTCTGTTAGTTAAAGTTTTTGATCTGAGTATGGGAATGCCTACCTCAGCGATGATATGATCTTATACATGTATTTTGTGTTGAAATTGCAGGTTCTGACCTGGCTCTCCACGAGATAATCCTCGAAATGATAAAGTACTTCACCCTTCCTATATGATATAAAACCCTTATCTATTACAGGCTTCGTACTTTAGGGGGAAATCTGTTACAGTGAAATTTGTCACCATGACTATCTGCAGTTAATATGGCTCCATCAATAGTCATATTATCCTCCTTGTCAAGCCTCATACCTCTGCTCTTCATGTCAAACTTCAAAAAGAGAGAAAGTCACTTAAAAACATGTTTATCTCTGGGTACGCAGGTTCTCTCTACCTTGCCTGCGTGTACGCACTCCAACACACTGTACCTGCGTACTTGTACGCTCTGTAAGCTAAAGGTTGGGCGCGTACCCCTGTAAAGGTCAAAAGGCGCGAGTTTCATCTCAAAAAAGTTACTTGTGGTCACATCTAGAGACTTCTAGAAGAGTGTTTGACGTGTATTGAGCGCCTCCAGATGGTTCATGCATCCCTATGATAGAGGAACTTATCCCATCAAGAGAGGAGCTACCCCATCCAAAAGAGGGAGTATCGCATTGATGTTGGAACTGAATAACTTCCTCTAGAACACTATAAATACAAGCATTGGGCCAGAGGAGGGGAGGTTGAAAGCTGAACATTCCAAAGGGTAAATGCTGCTGGAATTAGGACTTCCATTGTTAAATTGTGAGGAGAGATTACCATCCTTTCCTGTTGCCATATTGGGAGTGGGTGAGCTTGTCAAAGTAGAGGAAATCTCTTGTTGGACCCTGGGAGGAGCTTGCACAACACCAAGGCTCAGGTTGTAATGGTTCCTTTTTTGTTTCCTTAATACAAATAAGTCCATTCTTCTCAATGATTTGTTGTTAATGAATTATTTCATGTACTCCTTGGTCTATGTGATGAATATGCTTTGTTTTATGAAATATTCAGGTCTTATGTAATCGTTTGCTTTATTAGTGTATGCAGGTCTTAAAGTGAAGGAGGAGCTCATCTGGATCAGCAAGGCTGGACTGCTACAACAAGCGTTGGACCTAAGGTAAGATCGGAAAGCACTTGATCTCTCATAGAATAATGTATGTTTAGAGAAGGATTGCTCTTGTTTGGTTTGTTTGTCACTAGAGAGTCTTAGACTCCTAGGGAGGTTAGGTTTGTCCGCAAAAATAACTCTTTCCGCATGACACTAATCATGATCTTCTTAATAATGGAGATAACCATAAGCCTATCCTGGTCCTTTGAGGAATTTACTCCTAATATTCTAACATAAGTTTTGGATTCTTATGCCATTAATCATCTTTATTAGATTTATGATGATCCCTTATGAACCTATCGTTTAGACAACTCATTCTTCCTTCATTATAGTAAGTCAATACATAAAGCTCCTAATGATGGACCCAAACAAAATTATTTTTCCTTCAAATATAGTGTTCTATATAGCCAATAGAATTTAGTACCTTTTCAAGTAAGGAGGATTTCATCTACACCTATGGTTAAAATTTCATATATTGTTTCACTATAATTCCAAAGATATTACTTGAGGAATTTTGTGTCCTTGAATGCTCCAGAAACATGCTTCAAATATTTTAGCTTGGAATTTTGTTTTTTGTTTTTGTTTTTTTTTTTTTTTGAGATGTTTCAAACTATGAAATCTAGGAGAAAAGGAAGATATATCAAGTTACCCATAATATAAATTTCATATAACGCTTCACTGTAATTTTAGAGATATGAGAAGAGGAAATCAATGTTACTAAGTGCTCCTAAAACATGCTCAAATTGACATTTTTGCTAAAAAATTATTTATGAGATGTTCCAAACTATTAAATATGGAGGAGATAGAAAATTGATCTATGGGTACCAATGGTAAAAATTTCAGAACCAGATTTACAATATTGAATAATTGATATGTTGTACAAGTTCGCTCTTAGGAAGCAACCAAAAGAAACAAGTTTTGGTAGAGGTAGACCTCATGAAGGAAGATGTAGTAGGTAGACCTAGTGAAGGAAGAAGAAAGTAATAGACTTGGTGAGGACATAAGCAATAATTATAATTAGTTAAACTAGAAGCAACTAATAGACATTGTGAAAAAGAAAGTAGACTCAATGAAGTAGTGTGGTGCCTATGAATATTTGCAACAATAGGGATTGGTGTCTCGTCTAAGTTGGTGCTTATAAATAAACATAGGGGATTTATGTCTCCTTTAGGTTGGTTCCTACAAAGAAATAGAGGGGATTGGTGTCTCCTATAGGTTGGTTCCTATAAAGTAGTAGAGGTGATTGTTGTCTCTTGTAGGTTTGAGCCTACAAAATAGTAGGGTATTTTGGTGTTTTGTAGGTCGGTTTGTAAAAAAGAGTAGAGGGATTGGTGTCTCTTATAGGTTGGTGCCTACAAATTGATGTAATAGTAGGCTACTTCCTACAAGATATTTCATATAAAGAAGTTTTGTGGTTTTCTCCCATAATGGTTTCATGTATACCTTATGTTACCTTTTTTGTTTATGAGATTCAAGTTTTATGATGTTTGAATGCATTTAAATAAGTAAAAAAATTCAATATATTGATTCACCCCCCTCTTAGTATAATTGTGAATCTAGCTTATACCTATGTAAGTAAGTAAAGGAAACAATATTCATGGCTTCACTTAGCTATATAGACATCTTCTTGGGTGGAAATTATATGGCTGAAATGTAATTAAATTTATTAAAAAATAAAAGAATAACATACATTTATTGTATATAAAAAATCATGAAATCTACCAACTAAGATAGAAGCTACATCATAATAGAAACATGAAAAATACGCTAGGAAAAGAAAGAAAAAACTAAAAATCTAATAAAAATGTAGAAAACAAAAATAATTTGGATTTTTTATGCATGTGTGTGTGTGTGTGTGTGTTAATAACTATGAATAACGCCAAGAAAAGGCATGCTCTTTCATGGTAAACTCCATTTAGCCTGGTGGGTTTGATTAAGTGGATGAGTGTTGTGATTTACAGATAAGAGTGATGGTGTTAAGTCCTAAATTTGGTTTCCTCTATGGATTTTATTGGTCCTCACTCAATGCCCCTACTAATTTAGGTTTCCAAAATTACAAATGATGAATTTTCCTTAGGTACCATCCATGAAATGAGGGAAAGTGGCTTAAGGGTTTCTTTGGAATGTGCATTTCGTTGAAGAGAAAAATAATCCATTTACAATGTTAAAAGGAATAATGTATTATACACCCAAAAATAATTCCAATCTTAACTACAGGATTAATTTTATCATATATAAAAGATAATAGGAAAATTTATATTGGAAATTAAACACAAGTAGTTGTTTAGAGAAACACGTAATTTTGTAAACCTTTTTAAAAGGAAGATACTTGTCATAGAAATTTCAATATGGTTAAGCCAAGAATCCCAAATTCTATATTGAAGGATGGGCTAAAAGAAAAAATTTATTTCCACTTCTCGGAATAAGTGGAAGAAAACTTGCATGAAAGAGGAAAAATGTTGCTACTTCAAATGAAGCCTCACCATTCTCTTGTGTATAGGGCGAGAACAAGGTACTATGCCTATCTATCTTAGCTTCAAAAACATGTTTAGAGAAACTACTTCCTTTAGAACAACACTCTTAAAAATCATCCTAAATTTAAGGAAAAATTATGTCAAAGGAGTGATCTCCTACGTTATGATTGAGTTACTAGAAAATTGAGCTACAATTTTACTTAACATACACTATAATTCAAAAGCAAGTAGATGAAATCCTCCTTACTTGAAAAGGTACTAAATTCTATTGGCTATATAGAACACTATATTTGAAGGAAAACTAATTTTGTTTGGGTCCATCATTAGGAGCTTTATGTATTGACTTACTTTAATGAAGGAATAATGAGTTGTCTAAAGGATAGGTTCATAAGGGATCATCATAAATCTAATAAAGATGATTAATGGCATAAGAATCCAAAACTTATGTTAGAATATTGGGAGTAAATTCCTCAAAGGACCAGGATAGGCTTATGGTTATCTCCATTATTAAGAAGATCATGATTAGGTTTCACATTTGTTATAGAATATTTTTCCACACTCATTATAAGATGAATGTTTTGGCCTAAAATTATCACTCCTTTCCCTTTTGCATACATTTATGCACCATTTCTATTGGCATGGCATGTTCTAATCCAAGTGGATTTTGGTGAATGACCATAGTCAACAATTTTTTTTTTTTTTGTATTGTTGGTAGTTTACAAGCCCACAATTTTCATAAACCATGCTACCCACCCATAGTATTTGAAAGGTGGAAGAAAACAAAATTAAAAACTAATTGTACAATTAACTTTTACCATATACAACCATTTGTTAGTTTTTTATCATAGTTATTTATGGTATACACCCATGTATTTTGTAACCCATGGTATTTACCCATGGTACCCAAAATATACAAAAGTGCATTACTCTAAGTGGAAAGGAACTTATAAATAAGATAAAAATGGGCCTTCAACATTGTAAAACCCATGAAGTTTCTCATGATATAGTCTTATGAATTTTTTTACAATTTATTAGGAAAATTAAGCTCCTTTCATATTTTTCTATATACATTATTCTTTTATGCACTTATGACATATTAAATTGTTGATATTTTGTCTCATTCCTTTCACAATCTAGATCAATGGTATCAAAGCAATCTTCTCCTTTTCATTTCATATTGCATGTCCTCGAGGAGGTTCAAGTATAGAGAGTTGAATATGAAGCTAGTTTCACTTTAGGAAAACCGCGCTCACCAAGCTAAGTGACCTCACACGACTAAAGAAACAACGAGTGACAGAGTAGGAGGCCATGTCAAGTTGTTGCTTAAGGAAGAACTCGCATGAAAAATGAATGATATAATGGAAAATTGCACCTTGATACTTAAAAATTTTCCAACATAAGCCAAGGAAACTTCAACATGAAGCAAGTTTGGAGGTGCAAAATCATTCGAGGTACAAGTTAACTTTGATATGCCCTTCTTCGAAGGCTAGATAGATGAAGATTCCCTAGATAAATGGTTGAACATGCTCAAGAGTTATTAATATATCCAAATGGATTCTTATAGTAAATAATCTATTTTTAACTCCTTAAAACCATTCCCCATGTCAAATCTTGGTGCGAAGGTTACTTGGAGAGATACATAGAGGACAAATCATTGCCATTTAGGAAAGGCGTTTCTTGGGAACAATTTATGGATGCCTTGAAGCAGGAATTATATCTTGTGGGGTACTATGATGATTAATAAATAAGATGGACCACTTTATAACATGAGAGAAATGAAATAGTGCTAGAGTATACCAATATTTTCCATACCTTGTGCTCTGTTGTAGTGGCTACAACCACCCTCCAAAATTTTTCCTATGCTTCGTTTTGGAGCCTCCCTCCTAAAATCACATCATCTCATATTACACTAACCCAAGTACTTGTGGTTTGATTGAGATTTATCTTTTTCTTATGGCTTGTGTTTTCTAACTTTATTTTCTGTCAAACCCACAAGACGATCTCTTGAATTGGTTTCAAACTGGTTCCAGGCCCGCCTTAGTGAACTATGCAATCCTTGGAGGGAAACCAACATTCAGTATAGAAATTATGTAGTCCAAGCCCACAGTGACCCTTTAGTTCTGAAACTGCACAGAGCCAGCTGAGAGCCTGTCTTCAGCTAGGAAACTACACAGAGCATGAGAGGTAGCATGAGCCACTCAACCCAGAAATTGTGCAGAACCTACTATGCTAAAACACGACTTAGTGCATGAACCAGAGGGTTGCCCATTCCTTCCCAGAACTGTGCAACCCTTCCAAAAAATGCATGGTAAGTCCTCCCCAAAAAAGCGAGAAAACTAAAGGGTAAGAAGCATTCTTAGGAAGCAGAGATCTATTATTAGTTTTCCGAAGGTGACACATTACTATCTTTAGAATATTATGCCAAGTGTTGTTGTTGTCCTTGATATTAAACATACCCATCATGAATTCCATTTTGCTCAAATATATGCAATGGATGCATCTAGAGTTCACTTATACATTCAATCATCAAGGTCTAGCTTCCTTAGGAGATCAATGAGCCTTCAGAGCATTGTCATCACTTTTCGGGGTAAGTTTTGCTTTCATCGCCCTTTGCTGGTTTTTCTATCACTTTTATTTCTTTAGATTGTGAGAGTGTCATTTCACTTGTTTTGTTCAATGACTACTGGTGCTTTAACTTGTTTTAGCTTGTAGAAGTGTTTTTTCAAGTTTTGCATTGCCTTTCCCAAGTGTCACATTAATTACCTTGTTTTTGCACTAGCGGTTGTCGTTGGGCCGAATCTCTCCACATGCTTTGTTCTCCTTTTGTATGATTGATCCTTAGACTTATTTTAATTGCATGCATCATCACTCAATCAGATTTGCACTCATCATCACAATATCCTTTAGATTTGCTTGTTTGCACACCCCCCTTGGGAAAATCTGACCTCCCCTTGCTCGGATATCACATTCACTTGCATGCACTGCACAATCTGGTAGCTCAAGGAATCTACCTTGGCTTCTAGAATTTCACATAGGTTTTCATGGTCTGGCTCCAACTGCGCACTGTGTAGTTCTAGGAGCCAATCTCCTAGCTTGATCACAGATACTGCGCAATGTGCAGTCTCTCCTAGGCCCTGTCCCAGACTGAACTGTGCATTATGCAGTTCCAGTCATTAAGATTCCACACCGACTATTGGACTACGTAGGGCATAGTTTCCATAGTCAGTCACTCACCCATGTCAGTCAAAATTATGCAAACATTCTCATCAGATGCCCTAGCTGCTGCTTGATCATGTTGTGAAGTTACATTTGCAAGAGCTATTGTTTACTTACCATGAGTGTCCTTTCTATCCCACAGGTACCACATTCATGAAGCACTTCTCTCCAACAGTCATTGTACCATGGCACCAAAGACGGTAGCTTCAAGATAAAAAAATAGTAGTATTTGGGAAGAAGTTGAGCAAGTACTATTTAACTTGCCAATATATGAAGACACTTAGTTGTCCATAGAAAAGGAGTTGACACTAACATGGAAACAAGTACAACAACAATACCAGAAGGCAGGAATCTAGTACAAGATCACGAAAAGAGGAATTTTTTGAAATAATTCAGGGAGAACAAAGTTGTAGAGTAAAAGTGCATTCAATATTCATGCATAAAGATTTGGTAGCAGAAGCAAAAAGAAGTAGAGGGCAATGATAACAGAGTGGAGGAAGAGAAAAGGTTTAGTTTGCAAGTAGAAGAACTAAAGTTGTAGGACATGGAGAATAAGATGAAGGAGGAAAAAGAGCCAAGAAGAAGAGAAAGAGAAGAAAAACTAAAATAGAAGGAAGAATAAAGGCAAGGCACAATGACAGAGTGAACAATGCCCACAAAGGTTGAGGAGTCATAACAACTAGCAACTTAGGTAGACAATGAACATATGTAGGATCGGGAATGGCTCAGTAGATTGTGCGCTTTATTGAGAAGACAAACATGGAGTTAGAGAAGGAGCCACAGAATGAAGAAAATAACCTCATGCCTAGAGCACCCGAGGCCACCTCCCAGTCTTCACCACCTCTACTGTCTGAACCAATCCCGAGTGAATAAGAAGATGTTTTCCTCCTTGATGATGATTCGGTCATATATGTGTACAATCTATCATTCGACGAGTTTTAGAAGAAAATTGTACAGGCGTGAAGGAAGCACTTTCCGTATGATCATGCGTCACTTGCATTCATAAACGAAAGGTTGATAGTGCCAGACACTAGGAAGCATCTAAACACCCTTTCCAAAGCCACCTTGGCCTATGTTGGAGCAAAAAGCTCCAATGTTAAGTACGTGTTGGCTAAGAATGAACAACTGACAAAGAACTTACAGGAAGCTAGGCAAGAGGTAGAATAATCTCGAGAGCAGAGCACAGTGTCCGCAATGGAAAAGATGAGGAAAGTGATAGTTAATGTAGTATCAATACTTAAGACCACCATGTAGAAACCCTATGATGATTTTTTCACTATGCACAAAGAATTTGTCCACGTGCCTGTCTTGTAGCAACAAAGAAATGAGTTTGTTCAAACTCTTAGGAACATACATGCTGCCATCACCCATGTGCAAGAGTGGACAATGTGGTACAAAGGAGCCCTGATTCACTTGCCAAAGATGATGAAGCCACAGGCAAAGCTAGAGAAAGAAAAGGTTCATATGTTGATCTAGAACTATGAGCAACTTGCCCCGTTCATCAATGGCATACAAGATTCATATGCACGGTTGTATGAGAGCTTGGATTTCATGGTGAGAATGGACAAGATCCCATCAATTGATTCCCTTAGAAAATATAAACATAAGAGTGAGGTCCAACTAGAGATCGATGAGTACTTGGAACAACTAAGGTGAGAGGCCACCAGGGAGGACTTGGAGTTGAGCACATAAAATTAGCAGAAGTACATAGATGGTCCTATCAAGGTCAACATCATGTTGGTCATGCTTTAGGAAGAGTCGGATACAGGTTCCGAGACCATACATCCGGATGCCATGGAGGCAAGAGTCCTCCCTTAGGAAGACAACATTAGGTAGTTTTGGGACACCATCATGCAACACCAAGCTTGGCATGTTGATTCGAATTGGATCCATGAAAATTATCAAAGTGCCATGACTGTATCAAATTAGGACAGACTTCGAATTTATGAACAAAGAGCTATTCGTAAGACCTTTGGATAGGGACAGTTTGCAGCCAGCAAGGAACGACGAGGATCTCGGTCAAAGCGCACTAACTGAGGCCCATGAAGACTGCGCAAGAGGCAAAACTGGTAGTTAGGAAGCCCAGATCAGGAAACTGAGGCCATTTCTGATGCACGATCACGCTCACTAGGCAAAACCCCTCTAGAAGGAAAAGCCCCAAAGTGCTCGGTCGCATGGGAAGCTGGAAAACTGTAGGGAAAGTGCTAAGGCAAAAGGTAGGCCTCGCCCTCCAAAACCGGTGGAATATCGGAGGCATCCTTGGACGGTAAGTGAATTTGCAGAAAACGAGCAATTCCATTCATCACACGACGTGTGTCTGGTGGATGAGACAGAAAACCACCTCTCATTGCGTGCTAATGGTCGAGCAAGTCAACCACGCGAAATGAGCGAACATCGTAGGATCTGGGGGCTCCAGATCTGACGATGAAGATTGCACCCAATGGAGAAACCGGATTTGACGAGGGAATTAAGCCATGACATATAAAATTTTGAAGTTCGATTTGACTGTTGAGTTGGCAGATGAATCATTTCACAGTGTAACTGAAAAACTGAACTGTTGAGGAAGAGCTGGCATAGTTCGTGAGAGGACAAGTGGCCACCTCCCTGTGAGACGTTGGCGATGACGCAGAAACAGGGAACTCGAAACAAACAATAGCAGGCGATCCAAAGGGGCGGAAGAGGAAGTGAACAGTTGAGGACAGATTGGCTTTAAGCCATGAACAGACAGAGAAGAAAAACATAGAGAAGGAAGAACCAGAGAAAAAAAAACAGTGAAAGAAAAGGCGAAAGAGACAGTGAAGCAAGAAGCAGAAAACAGAGAACCAAGCTAACCTAAGGTAGCATCGAGTATACAGAAAGCTTGAGAGGTTCAAGCAATCCCTGTGAGGATCTATCGGGAATTGAGTACCACATTAGGCTCTTCCCATTAAATACCAGAGAGTTCAAGATTTGGTCAGGAAAGAGTCTGTGCAATCTAGTGGCTTGGGGAATCCAAGAACCACCCTGCCAAGCATTGCCTATTTCAGGAGATTAAAATTGAGCTCCTCACTGTAAATCTCTACCTTAAAGACACAATAAAAGAAGGCCACCACCGAAAGCTGGACTAGAGACATAGCCCTGGAGGATAGGGTGAACTCCTTATTAATTTGTTGTGTTCTTGTATTTGCTTACTGTTTTTCACTTACTGTTTTCCATTTCCAGTGTCTGTGTGTTTTGCAATTTGATCGATCCGTTGCCTAAGATAACATGGACACACACCAGCACATGAGTCTGTAATACCTTCATTCATTAATTAATTAACAGAAGTCACTCACAAGTCATTTTCAAATCAAGTGGTATCAAAGCCTTAGGCTGTTAAGGTTAGACAAGCTTGTGTTGGTTTAGCTGTTGAATGTTAACTAGATCAAAGCTTAAATTAGGAGAAGGAGAGTTGGTCGAAATTAATCCTGAAATTGGGAGAGTCTATCCTCAGAAGACAATGTCAGAGGAAGGTTCTATGGGACCAGACCCTCAATTCATAGATAGTTTCCTAGCCATAAAGTCCATGGTAGAAGAAATGTATAGGGACTTTAGGAAACATAATGATGAAGATTCATCAGGCTCTAAACAAGACAAAGGAGAAGATGAGTCTCACTTCCATGACCACTCAAAAGGAAAAGGGAAAGAGGAAATATTTCTCACACCTCCTAACAGCCCTGAACACAAAAAGAAAGCATCTTTGATCAAACTAAATGTTAAATTTGATCTACCTAGATATGATGGAGAGTTGAATGTAGAAAAGATGGAAAATTGGATTAGAAAAATTGATGTTGATTGTAGAGTGTAGAGTATTGATCCAGACAAGAGAAAGATTCAGTTGGCAAGCCTATGCCTTGGAGGCACTGCCTTGGTTTGGTGGGAAGGCAAGACCCAAGATGACATGAAAAGACATTGTAAGACTATCACTGTTTGGAGTGAATTTGTTTTTGCAATCAAAAAGCAGTTCTATCCATTGGCCTACATGCAGCAAGCCATAATGAGTTGGAAAAATCTTTGACAGTTGAAAGGGAAAAGTGTGCAAGGGTACACTCAAGAATTTAGAAAGAGAGCATTGATTCTAGGAATCTCATTAGACTCACCTAAGACTCTGTTGAAGTACATTGG
Organism: Pinus taeda; assembly: GCA_000404065.3. Lineage (NCBI taxonomy): Eukaryota > Viridiplantae > Streptophyta > Pinopsida > Pinales > Pinaceae > Pinus > Pinus taeda. The sequence goes on from APFE031175615.1 coordinate 13,378, forward strand.
TGGTCTACACAGCTACATGAGGCACACTATCCTCATGTTTTAAT
>APFE031175617.1:0-45905 GCA_000404065.3 Pinus taeda
TATGTTCAAGAGAAGTTGACCTCTGAAAGAAACCACCTCTGTCTGATAGTTCATAAATCTTAAAATTCACAACATTGTCTCTTCCCGTCTCGTGTCGATGATGTGGAAAACATTATGGCCCACCTTCGACGAAGATCACTTCCTGTCGACTTCAGCTCATTATCCAGGAAAGTGACCTAGAGACTCCCTTCCGGTACCTTGGAGCCTGCATGCCTTAATGGCAGGTCCTTCGTGTTCGACGCGAGGTTTTCATCATTGGCCTCCAATCGGATGACTCTATGGGTGTTTGACATTGGCTCATTCATTCACACGCCGTAGACTGTACCTATAGTACCTTGAGGACCATTGTCATTATTGGTGGTACCTCTCGTGTCTGTTAACAACTTTCATCATTGGCTGGTAATCAGACGATGTTCATGCATGTTCGACTTTAGCTCACATGTTCACATGCTTGGAATTGTACTTATGTTCGGGTCGAGGTGGAGCGCAAGACCCTGGATTGTGTCTGTTGTAATCCAGGCGTGATTTTGATACATGACTCATTCACTGGATGGCTGTGACCATACCTGAGTCACTTCATTGATCCTAACCAGATGGCTGCGTCCATACTACGGATTTAAATATCATGTACTCTCTTATGGATGGCTGCGACCATGCCACATATATCATGTATTTGAACTATCAAATTGTATCTCTCAATGCAGATTCTCGGCAGTAGCTATATATGTTCTTGTAAAGCACTTCACCCCTCTCTCTCTCTCGGGGTTCATCCTTTAGGGGGCATCTGTTACACAGTAATTTGTCACCGTTGGTCACCGTCCCTATTACCCTTGCTCTCGTACATTGGAGGACACATTTATGGACCTGTGACCAGTGACACAACCAAAAAACACTTGCATTGTATTCCCCTGAGTATGAACTTCATATTCCCTGAAGACACCTTTTGCAGATTATCCCTAAAAAGTGCCCTTTTTCCATTAGCGTGGGTTCACATTGTCTTGCCCACACCAATAACTCAGTTCCTTAAAAGGGGGCGCGCCCATTAACGCTCTATCATAGAGCAAAGCCTGCGCCACCTAAATTTGGTTATGATTTTTAGCCAGCGCGCACTCATATGTTTTTTCCTCTTTGTTCATGGAGTTCTCTGAGGGAAAAATCCTCATGGAAGTGGTCGAGTGTCATCTTTTTATCCATGACAACTAAGTTCAGTGGCTATTCAGGGATAATGTTAATCTTCAATAGACGTCCTGATACAATGCATACTCCTTCCTCCTCCATCTATAAATGACTGTCCCCGTACATTAAACCAACTAGTTTTTCCAGAGCTATTGTGAGTGCTAAAGTAATGCTGGAGTGATAGTGAGAATTGTAAAGTATAGAGGGGTTATGCTGCCAAAATATTGAGAGAGAAGAGGTCACTTTTCCAGGCGTATTTAGCTACTTGCCCAGTCAGAGGAGGTTCAACGTCAGAACCTTTGGTTTTAATCTTTCTCTGTTTTTACTGATTAATAGACGACTATCATTATGGTTCCACTCATGTGTCTTCATCATGGTAATTGAGTTATATCTTTTCTGACCAATATATAATTGCATATACTAGATTTTATGTTTGTGTTTGTATCGTTCTTTGCATGTGCAGATGTCCATTCACGAGGATCATGGGGATTGTGACCAGCCGGAGCAAAGGAACGGGAGCGGCGATTCTTCTACAACTACTAGCGTTGGAATCCAGGTAGACCATCATGATCGATCTCCGATTTGTGCAATTAGGAACATGCGTGTTAGCGTTGTGTGATTGTTGCTAGACCCGTGTTGGGCTAGTGGGATCGCCTCTGTCCGTAGAGGGGATTTACCAGTTCAACAATGAGCTCCTACTTGAGTTGGATGCATGTGACCTAGAATATCACTATCAATTAATGAGTTAATTAAATCTAATTACAGATAATATCTCAACTTTTAGATGATAAAATTTGAATAAGGTGGACCTATGACTTGGAAAGAACTAAAATACAACTCACACAACGACTTCACCTTGGAACTCACAATCACAATTGTAATACACATGACACAAATAGAAGCGTTACTTCCTAGTCCCTCCCTTGATGTTTACATGTAACAAATATTGAAAAAACACATTACAACAACAATAATGATCTCTATTTGACTGGTCTCCATTAGCATTTACACCCACTCTGAAATTTCACCAATTATGCTCTTTTCTCCACCACACTTTTGAGCTTATCACTTGATCCACTTGAGAAATAACTGCTTTCAACCATTGTTGATGAACTTGTTCAATTGACACTTCTTGACCTCCCAAAGGACAATCTTGATATTGAATCATTCTATGGAACTACCACCATATGTTGAACACATTATATTTCACTATATTCACCAGTTATCTAGGATAAAAATATAGATATTGAATGTTTTCATCAGTAGATTATAAAATTTGACCTTTCATAATAATAACCTATAATTGATACTCTCTAAGCATGATGAGTCAAATTAGATTGACCTGTTCTTTGTGTTTCTACATCATATTTTATAAACTCATATCTAAACAAAAGAAAAAAAACACAGAAAAACCCTTTAAGTCTTCTCAATAGAATAGTATGGGAGGTGGTTCTGTTTGTTCTTCATAACTATCCGATTTTAATGAGTCTTTCAAGGTGGATATGTTTGCGATTCCTTTTCCCTTTATAAGGTACCTTGTACAAGTTCTACAATTCCATGCAATGTGTCCATATTTGTGATAGTAGAAGCATTCACTTGAGGCCTTGGTTTTTCTCATCTTACCCTTGGAAAATAATGCAATTTTATGTTGAACACCAAAATCTATGCCTTTTGTATTTGTAATTTTTTTCTTTAGCTAAAATTTATGCTATCATTCCTTCTAATGATCGAGAAAAAAATTGGCTTAATGTAAATACAACATTGTTATATTTATGAGATAGACTATTTAATAAAATTGCTTTAGCATATTTAGAATCTACCTTGGCACAAATTTTAACTAATTTCTTAAGAAGAGACATTAAATCATTTATATGATTAGACAAAGTTGTCACATCATGAATTTTAAGACTAAAGAGTTACATTTTTAGAGAAAATTTTACATTTATAGCCTTTTCCCCAAATAATTTACTCAATTGATCTCAAATTTCTTTAGATGATTTTGTTAAATCAACCAAATGCAGTTGAATGTCTAAAAGATCCAATCCAATAAAAGCCTTAGACTTGTCTCCCATTGTCTCCCACTCAACTAATTTCCTCACATCAATAGGTGTTTTTTTTATTCCTTTTACTACACTCAACAAACCATTATTGATCAAGTGCATTTTTATTTTAACTTTCCATGTATGAAAATTGATGCCATTAAGTTTATCTAAAGGAAAATAATCCATTTTTAGAGAAACATTGTTACCTCTTTTCAATAGTGGCAATTCTTGATGGACAATGTTCCCAGGATTTGTTATCACTAACGTCCAGATTCTTCAAGACAAGATCTTGATCATCTACATGTTGATGAATTGACAATTGGGGAATCGATACAACAATGGAATTATATCACATGAATGGTGCCACTTCAAGACACATATATACTCAGTAGACAACGATCTCTTCACATAAATCGTAGTGCTCTCAAGCGATCCAATAACGATTGGATATTTCCTCAAGCATGCATGAAAATGGCCATCTCCCATATAGTTATATGGAACATCACAATGGTTTCAGCCACAATGACTTCTCTCATGATTCATTCACATGGATCTTTCCACGTCTTGTCTGCTCCCCATCACCCTCACTTGATGACTTTAGAATCATTGGAAATAATTAAATACATGAATAAAAAAACCTAATGGGGAAATTCTGGCATCATCCTCAACTAACACTTAGATTAGATAATGGAGATAAATCCTCTCCCCTTTTCTTTAGATCTAATAACATATTAAAAAAAATGGAGAGCGGATAGAGTTAGCACAAATAAAAGTCACATTGTATTATAATCACATACAATATTACATATATAGTTGTAGATCATTAACTTCTAGATGATGAGATCCAAAACAGGTGGATCTATGAATTGGACATAACTTAGATACAAATCACACAAAAAATTCACCTTGGAACTCACAGTTACAATTGTAATTCACATGACATCCATGACACACATGGGAACATTACTTCCAAGTGGTTCCATACATGACTATACAACATAGAACTTCCATCAATGATAGTTACATAGAAGGACCTTTACAACATGGCAAACATTAGAGAAAAAATGACATCTCTCCAAGAATCCAATTTTGGATTATATAAAGTCAAATTGCAGGTATCATGGTCAATGAAAATTAAAAGATAAATGTTGACTACTATGAAGAGCTCAATACATCCCTAGCTTTTCTCTACGACCATGTTAGTCCAATAGACAAGTAAAATTCATAGATCTGGCCATGGTGTATGAAGTGAAATGGCCATGACAATAGAGCTTCCCATCAATTACCAAAACATTGTAGAAAGAGGTATTATCCCCCTATCAACATAGGTTTTCATAAGAAGTTAAAAAAAAATGTATTGGAAGAATAGATGAACTTTACCAAAGAATAACATAAACAACAACTACAAAAGCTAAGGATTATAATTAGTAATTAGAAACTTGAATGACCATAGAGAAAATGTAATCAATACCATGTTTTACTATTACATCAATAACCATTATTCAATAAGAAACTTATTTAATAATTCCTTACCTCGTTCTAGAACTTAGATAGAATGGGTACATATATTACATAAATTTGAAAAATTGTATGCAATAAAATATCGACTTAAGATCAACCAACATAGAGCGAGAAATTTTCTACAACAGGGTGATTTATTACACCGTTGCATCACTATATAGCCATAGCTATATGGTCGTGAATAATGTTTGGTATAGAATATGTGATTGTATTATAAAACTATATATAGAGAAGAGTATTGCATTCATTTTTCCATTACACTAAGGCATCCTAGAAAATCAATGAAAATATATGCTTGAATATGGTTCAATCCCTTCAGGATAATTTTGAATTTTTCGCAACAATCGAAGAGGTAAATATTTGTAAGGCATTATAGTTTTAAATAGTTAATTCCTACTTGTCTATGGTTGTAATTTCCTAATTGAGGAGTTTGTTCCTACATAATAGGAATAAGCTAGAATATAGTTTCTCCTAGTTTAGTGTGTGGTTGAGAGAATCTCTCAACCACACTACTGTACATCTAAGATAGCATTCCTATCTTGAGACTAGTGATTGTATAAATATGTGTGTAATTTCCTCATTCAACAATTAATAGAATATATTGGTTGTGCCAATTTTATCTTGGTATCAGAGCCTGCGAGGGCCTGGCCCCTCCTCGGCTTGGCCCCTCCTAGGCTAAGGGAAATAAGGAGTGTAGTATATGTTCGTTTTTCCATCTATATATAAATATATGTTAGAGAGAAATCCGTAAGGCTGTGGCAGCAAATACAAGCAGGACGAGACGCAATGACAGCAGCTCACGAGTGCTAGTTTTGGGAGAGTGGACGCCGAGATCTTGTCCGGCGCTATGGTGTGTAGAAATGACTGTATAACTCGCGAAGGCAATAATGAGTGTTCTTGCGGGCAGAGAATAACATCTGAGGCTATGGGAACTACTGTAGTGGTGGCTATTGTTGGATCTAGGCAAATCGTCGTCACTAACTGTGGCGATTCGCGGGCATTGATTGTCACCTTTGGCTTGGCGATGACATAGGGCTTTACTCTGGCTTGGCGATGACATAGGGCTTTAGGTATTTGTCGCCAATAGCCCTGGACATGACCAGGACGCCAAGAACGCGAGGGCCGTTCCAGAAAAATACGCGCCCGCCAGCTGCCTCTATGCGCTCCATTTCATCCGGTCGATCTGGCTTGTGACTCTCTGCCCTGTTGCTGAGCCGACCCTACGAGCTTGTGATTTGATGGAGCTCGGCGGTGTTGAATGAGATCGACGGCGCTGGATGCTGGGCGTTGCAGGGATGCCAACGCTTTTGCAATTCATTCTGAGGCTCACCCTGCCGGAATCTCCGCGTTGGTTGTACAGAAAGGAAGGCCAATCCGGACTGTGGCTTCTATGCTGCCTTAGGAAATCAGCTTCTGCCTAGAGCATGCTTGATTGAAAACTGTGCTACTTTTATCGAAGACGTGCAGAGGGACTTGTCGCTCGTGGGTTTAGGGCGATGTCTGGACTGCCTAGCAGATCGACAGTAGAGGTCGAGCGGTCAGATTGACTGTGCAATCCGTGGTGTGGATGCGTGGTGGCTCTCTGTCCACCTGAGGGAGATCTGGTGGCAGATTGGGATCGATGTTAGGATCTTCTGGAGCGTGATGATGCCTGCTTCCAGCCGGGCGTCGTGGAATCGAGGCTCAGCAATTCGTCCGATGCGCGGGACAAAATTCGGTTCGAAGGACTGACAGATAAGAGTAAGCTCGATATTCATCAGGCAGATCTATCATTTCTGTGTTTGTGAAGCATTTTGGTGGTGTAGTTTGGTGGTGTAGTTTGCGAAGCCGAACAAGCTGTGGGCCGAGCGGTGGCATAAGGAGGACCGCATGTGTGAGCAGTCACTTGAAGGACGACAGCCCTTCTAGATCGAGAAGACCCCAGACAATTTGGGATCTTTTGAGATTACAGATGAATCTATCCGAGAAGACCGATGCTCGTGTTCGCAGAGCTCTATTAAGAATTTCAGCTGGACAACTTGGGAAGCGTGTGGAATCGATAGTGCTCCCACTGGAGTTGTTGCAACAATTCAAGTCCTCTAATTTCTCAGATGCCCAGGAATATCAAGTGTGGCAGAGGAGAAATTTATTGATACTATAGGCTGGTCTCCTATTACATCCTGCTGTTCCAATTGAAAGATCTGATGCTGCTGCTCAATGACTTCAGCAGATTGTATGAGGAGCTGAGGAGAAACCTATTGAAACAGGAAGGAACTCTGAGGCAATGCAAGTATTGCATAGTGTAGTTATGAGCCTTGCTTGGAGATCAACCGATGGCATTAGACCAGAGATTATGTCTGTCGTGAAAAATGTGCTGCGTCTCATGGGCTCCCAACAAGATGTAAAATTTAAGTTCAATGAAATGCTTGTGGGTGGAGCTGCAATAGATGCAACGAGAGTTCCTTTACCAGATGAAACTTTGGCTTCTTGCAAGCAATCAGATGCAGTGCTTCTTGCAGCTATTGGCGGCTATAAATGGGACAATAATGAGCGTAATTTGAGGCCAGAAAGTGGATTGCTTGGACTTCGTTCTGGACTTGGTGTGTTTGCAAATTTGCGGCCTACCATTGTTTTACCTCAATTAGCAGACTCTTCCACTTTGAAGCGAGATGTTGCTTAAGGTGTTGATATTATGGTTGTTAGAGAGCTTACTCGAGGTATTTACTTTGGAGAACCAAAAGGAATTGGAAAAAATGAGAAGGGTGAACGTATCAGATTTAATACAGAGGTCTATTCCACTTCTGAGATTGATCGCATTGCTCCAGTTGCCTTTGGGATTGCCAGAAAACGGCGCGGGAAACTTTTCTCAGTTGACAAGGCCAATGTGTTGGAGGCTTCACATCTTTGGAGGGAGACAGTAACAACAGTTGGTAGTCATTATTCTGATATTCAATTGTCTCACATGTATGTTGATAATGCTGCAATGCAGCTTATTCGGGATCCAAAGCAGGTTGATACAATTGTGACCAACAATATTTTTGGCGACATTTTGTCAGATGAAGCATCTATGCTAACTGGAAGCATTGGAATGCTTCCATCTGCCAGTGTTGGTGAATCTGGTCCAAGGATTTTTGAGCCTATACATGGTTCGGCTCCAGATATTGCTGGCTAGGACAAAGAAAATCCTTTAGCCATGGTTCTCAGTGCAGCAATGCTTTTGAAGTATGGCCTTGGTGAAGAAGATGCAGCAAGTCGCATTGAGGCCGCAGTCTTAGCAACTCTAGATAAAGGGTATCGTACTGGTGACTTGATGTCTCTAGGAAAGGCACTAGTGGGATGTGCCAGAATGGGGGAAGAAGTGCTCAAGGTACTGGATTCGCTTAGACCTACTACTGTTCTACCTTGAATATAAGAATTTGATGCAAGATCAGTGAATCATGCTGCCAGGGAGATCAACAAGATCTGATTTAAAGAGGTGTCATAGCATTGGCACTTGAAAGTGTTCAGGTATTGGAAGATTCAGACAAGTTAGAGAAGGACCTTGTGCAGATTGTTGTTGAAGATTCAGTGGACTGTGAAGATGGAGGAAAGGGGGTCATAAGGGAAATGCCCCGTATGAGGTTGACTCTATTCTGGCGGACTTGTCAAGAACAAGAAAGTTATTTTATTTATTATTTATTTCTTGGAATTATGCATAAAATTATTATGCCTTATTGAGCCTAGCTAACTCAATCTAGGTAATGTTATTTTGTTAGAATTCGCGACTCTAATGAATGACAGGTTAAGCATGGAGTTCCAAGAAGTTATTTGACAAGGATGCCCAAGATGTGAACTTGGGATAAAGGAGCAGCAACAACAGTTATGGTGGACAAGAAAGTAGATTTTTTTGTTTTAGTGTGGTTTGTGGAATAGACTCCCTAACATATTATTGTAATAGTCATTGTATGTACTAGAAACTCCAAATATTGAATGTAAGCCTTGTAAAGGCATTTGAAAGTTCGTGGTGATCTCAAAACCACTTTGCAATGGTTTATGGTCAGCCTAAAACCATCTTTTGTCACTGTAATGTGACGGTTGGTGGTGAACCAGAAACCATCTATAGAGTCCTAGTGGCTAAAGGATTTGCCCGGTGGTGGCATATTGAAGTTGGCGGATTTGCCCGGTGGTGGCATATTGAAGTTGGTGGATTTGCCCGGTGGTGGTAAATCGAACTTGCCCGGTGGTGGCAGATTGCCTTTGTGGCTGAATCGCCTATGTGGCTTGAGGTGCCTTTGTGGCTGTGTGTACACAGGAGCTTTGTGCTCGTAGGAGCAGGTGGACTGTAGTAACACCTGGCTCGGATTCAAATGATTTTTTCTGAGTAGAAGGGGATTGGCGCGCTTTTTGCGCTGATAGCAGCGCCAGAAAGGCCAACTGGTGCAACTGTTAGGCCATTAATCGCGCCAATGGGCGCGGGTTTATCATTCAGGATCACGCCAATTCACCTTCGAGGGGATCTGCGGGAAGCCTCAACTTCGTTTGACGGTCTGCAAGGGGTGCGAGATCGGAGAAGTTGCAGATCTATCCGGGAGAGGCGGATCGGATCAATTTTGATCAGATCAATTCTTCGGCTGTATTGGAAACGCCAAATTTGCAGATTGTGGATCTGTTCGAAGACGGAAAACTGTGTTTTTCAAGGTTTTGTACATGAAATTCATGTGATGATGGTGGATTTGACTATCATGACAAGTAGTCATTAAGGGGGGGAGTTGGAGATTGTTAATTCCTACTTTTCTATGGTTGTAATTTCCTAATTGAGGAGTTTGTTCCTACATAATATGAATAAGCTAGAATATGGTTTCTCCTAGTTTAGTGTGTGGTTGAGAGAACCTCTCAACCACACTACTGTATGTCTAAGATAGCATTCCTATCTTGAGACTAGTGATTATATAAATATGTGTGTAATTTCCTCATTCAACAATTAATAGAATATCCTGGTTGTGCCAATTTTATCTATTATACCATATACCATAATTATACAATCTTATGTAAAGTAGAATCCATGAATACTATGTTTCAACTATAAGCATGATTCAAAACTATAACTAGTTTTAAGAGATTAATATATTTTTTTCTTAAAAAAGGTGTTATTTATGTATATTAATCTAGGTCTATGTAATAAATTAAGAACCATATATTCCAATTATTTTTCTCTATCAATGAATCCAAGAAATCTATATATCTAATGGATTGATAGGAATATACCCATACATGAAAATTGTTAAACAAATATTTCAAGTAATTTATGGATTGCATCTAAATTAATAGACAAAGAATATATTATGTATTTCTTTGAGCCCCAAGGTTTAGATCAAGTGGTTTAGAATTATACATGAAGTTCTTTGATATTGTTTCTTTTTTTTTAATAAAGGGTTCAACTCTCTTTGATTCCCTTAGAGTGAGGCTTAGTAATAAGGGTTATCGGTTTACCCAATTTACCAGCCATGAAATGTGGGGAAGTACTCTAGTTTTTCCTATGCTTTCATTCCCAATAATATATATATGTATATGTATATGTATATGTATATGTATATGTAGATAATATATATATATAATATATATATATATATATATATATATATATATATTATAATCTAAATTTTAAGAAGTATTATAATATTATAATGACAACATATAAATAAATAAAAATGCAAACTATTTGAATTTTCAGATAACAAAAAATGAGATATCTTTCATTATTTGCATCAAAATATGAATGCTGAAATTATTGCATCTTTTTGAAAAAGTATTTAAATATGACCAAAATATTCTAATTATATTTCAATGTCGTCGAGTCATTGGTGAACCGCCCTGCATAATCCTTAGATACTCCCCTTCCCCACAGACTGTCAAGGTGCAATAAGGCTATAGAAGAAAACTGATGAAATTCTCGATGTAGAGAAGATCCAAAGCAAGCTCAATATGTTCCAACTGTTAAATGAAATGTCCACTTGTCAAACTCTCAATAAGCTCACGCTAATCATAAAATTATTTTTTTAGCATTAGGACAATTATCCAACATCAAAGTGCATAAGATGTTTTTGTTTATTCTATATCATCCTTTTTTTATAGCATCTTTTGTTGGTGCCACTTGTCTTTCTATGCAATATTAGGATTTTTTTTAAGTTCTAATTTATTTATTATTCATCCTTCCACGTGTCAAGTTTTTACTAATATGTTTAAATAGTCCATTTTTATTTTATTTTATTTAAATAACCGTCGAAGGGGATCTCAATTGGTGATTGAATTAATGTGAAATATGTGAAAAATAAGAGATCCAAGATTCAAATCCCCTCGGTTGTGACATAGTTTATGGAGAGGAGGATAGGCTCTAGAGTCCTAGAGGTTTACTAGTAATTACATGTCACGCAAATTGTTGGGTTCCTCTAGGATACAAAAAAAATGCCAAATTATCTTTATCCAAAACAAATTTTATATAATTTCTCTTACTTCTTCCCTTGATGGATTTTACTTTTCCTAAATTAATATTTTTAAAATGATTTTACTTAAGTAATTAGCTAAGTATCATCACAAGTCCCTCAATTCTACATCTTCTTCTTTCAATTAATATATATATATATATATTTTTCTCCACTATGAGAAGCTTTAAATAAATTATAATTTAAATTAAATTAATAACTTGTATTTCCTTTTTATGCACACATCTTTCTTTAGGTATTAATCACTTTAAATATCTAAAAATTGTTTCAATTTTTTTTCTCCTCTTAAAGTGATATTTTTTTATGTTATATATGCTTGAATAAATATTTATATTAAATTTTTTTTAAATTTCTCTTGAGCTTATTGTATGAAAGTAAATTACTGTAGTTTTATCTAGTCTTGTAGCCCAATTTCTTATAAAAATATTTTATTTTTAAGTAGAGGACAGCTTTACTTATACACAACATTTATTTAAATATTCAACTTTAGCTATACACAACATCATATCTAAATCTTTAAAGCCTTGAATAATTCAATTCAAGTTCATTTTACCTTTTTCTCTCATGGGTTCCAAGCCAACTGTTCTCTCCAAGAATTATCTCGTGGAATTCGAATAGTGCCATAATGGTTTACCTTCAAGTACCTATAATTAATTAGGAGTAACTATGGTGCAATGACATAAACAATATGTATCTCTATATTTTTACTTATTGAGAGACTAATCATTACTGAGGATTAAGGCTTTCACCTTAATGTGTGCTCCTAAGTTGTACCTCATAAGTGACTTAGTCCATAGTCCAACCATTCTGGAATTATACAAATTCAACGTAAAAGTGTCTTACACTTTTAAACCTAGCCTATAGTTAGAATGCTAGCAGGTAGAATCAAGGATAATATTCAACACCTTTAAAAAAAATCAGAAATCCTTCATACAACATCATTACCCATATGTGGGTCATTTGGCAAGCATGAACCTTATGCCTTCTTCCACTAATCAATTCATTAGTATTTATAAACATATTTATCAATGACAATTTATAATCATTTACCACAAATCTTGGTTCCAAACCATAATTATTTAATCAATCTCATGTCAATGCATCATCATAGTTCCCTACCACACTTAGGAAAATATTAACAATATCTTATCATGAATGACTTATCATCATATAATTTACACGTGATAAGTCATTTTGACATGAAAATAAATATAATCCCATGGAGAAGAACTCAATTAACAATCATCTTATTATGAAATATTATGTAAACCATAATATTTAAGATTCAAATCCTCCTTGAATAAAACTATTTTTTTTTTTAAACATCATACAAATAAAAATCATCATCTAATAACATACCCTATCAAATAATATGTATTTTTACCATACCCTATCAAGTAATATGTATTTTTACCATCAATATTATTCGTATCAAATGTCATCATCACATAGTGCAAACAATCGAATCAACACTTTCTAATGTCATAAAATTATAATACATATATCAAAGTAAAAAGTAAAAATAAAATGGGGTGTCACGTTTTCAAATTTTGATGCAAAATTTTGGTTAACCATGATATGTATGGATAGAAAAACGATGTCAATTCTCAAAGTTTATCTACAATAGAAAATTGGAGAGTATTGGAGATGAGTATTTTTATGAGTTAAAATACAAGAGCGTTGAATCAAGTTTGAAAAGTGAATGAAGTTTTCAACGTGATTTATTTAACATTTTGAGCTCATAGAGAAAAATGGACCAATAGTTTATCATCTTATATTATCAACATCTTTAGAACATATGCTTGTTGTGGTTAACTTTTCTAGTTTACTTTATTACATTTCAAATTCATTACATAATATTAATTTAATTATTTTACAAGTATTAGGTGAAGGAGTTGTGATGGAAAAATTGATCCGCATTTTCGATAAACATAGTCGATAACTTAGGCATTTATTTATCAATCAAGTAAAGGTCTAGTAGAATAGCTATAGTCTTATCTTAGCGACCTAAGAGAATGAAAAGGACATGCATCAATATTTTCTTTAATTACTATGAAACTTCGAGACGAAATTTAGTTTCAGGGGGAGTGTATTTGGTGTCCATTTTTATTTTGGCTTTTGTGGCAACCACTTAACATATTTATTATTGTTGGAGTAAATTTTAGACATTTATGATTTACACATTTCCATGATGCGATAATGACATCCGATATTCATATTATTCATGAATAAGATATATTACTTAACAAGTATGTTAATAGAATATGATATTTACGCTGTAAGGCGTTTCTCTCTGAAATGAATTTCCCCAAATCCTTTTCTGTCCTCATCGTAGCCGTTAGATTTTTTGTTAGACGATTGAACAAAAATCAGCCGTCTGATTTAATAAAAAATATTTTAAAACATTAAAAAACGTTTCACCTTCCACTTTACATATGTGCGCCCAGGTCAAGTTGGGTTGAACACACATAATTACGGCTGATCGTGGCACCCTCCCAACGTTACGCTGCCATTGAGACGCCCTCGGCTGGCAAAGCCGCAGCACCCGCGCCCACACGGGGCACAGAACAAGCCCCCTGGCCGAGGCCCTTCTGTTATCAATCCCCCAGTGGCATCCACATCTTTGCAGCCTGTGGCCAGCATGGTGGTTCCAACCCGATACACTCCAACCGACACCCACCGGCCAGAACCCCACGAGCAGTCATTCCACCCTCGATTCACCCGGTGACACCGCACCTCAGCACTTGTTCGATCCCAAATCCATTGAGTTACTCCAGGCATCACCAAGCAAATTGTCCGCTCTTTCCTCAGCATCCCACGCAGTTAGGTTCGCCGCTTCCCCCTTCGGATTCACAGCCCACCTTTATCGAGCCACCAAGAGGCCCGAAACACCAGTCCCCATAGAAAAATCCGTGAGCCCATTTTACTAAAAAATATTTTGAGCTTGGAAAATTTCTCTCTCCAAGATTGATACCCTGTGTAAAGGATCAGAGAACAACTATGAATCAGTAAAGAGTCGAGGTCCCAATACAAACGACCACGAATTTTTTAATCTTCTATTTTTATTTGCACCGAGCCAGTTCCAGGTCTCATATAGGTGTGGGACTCTTAAGTATCTTGAAGCTCGGTAGCTTGAGGAAGCTCATGCCGTTGATTTGGGTGAGTTCATATTTCCATACCATTGCACATTTCTCGTTAATTTTCAAAACTTAAAACCTTCCCTGCGGTGGCTAGGCACAACTTTATTTTTTTCTTGAAAACTTTTAATTTCAAATTCTCATTGCACCTTCGACTCTCTAAATTATCAGTTACGCTGCATTTTTGAATGGTGTTATAAACCAGTGCTTTCTGGTTAAAGGGATATTTAATGATGTCAGAGATCTGAAATTTAGGTTTTGATTTTTGTTTTAAACACAACATGCAGCCGATATAACATAGTCATATGCACTGCATCTATTTTTCGTGGTTTCTCTATGGTTAGGATTTGTTGGTGATCACTTGTGGTCTGGTAAGAATTGAAAGAAAGCTTACTTGCTAATGCCCGAGCCCACTAGCAAAAGAATGATTTTCACTATAACAAAATTTTACATCCAATTCTGAAACACCTAAACTGAAAACAGTACAACATTGTTTGTGACCTCGAAATTTGAATGATCTCTTTTTCCTTTACATTACATTGCATTAAAATTCTTCTACCATTCTATCGGACAGACAAAAACAACTTAGTACGATATATCATTGGTAATTATTTACAACTCCACGTTTTAATATTCATTTTTATCTCTGAAATATATGTTTCTAGAGGGCTCTTAAAACTTCAAAAATTTGGAGATAAAGTTGACATGTAACTTTTTTTTTTAATTGTGTTGCACAGATGCTACATTCTATAATTATGGATAAAACGTACCCAGCATCCAGAGAAAATTGACGAATATTGTATAAAATTAAAACCGTCTGGCCTAAACTCTGGCTCGAGGCCGTTGAGTAATCGGTTTACATTTCTAGGTTAAAGCATCCATCTTTAAATGCTAATTCTCTAAAATTGTAAATCAAAAAATAGATTCAAAATGTAATATAGTTGGTACTTATTCGAGTGATATTCATGACACAAAGCCATAAGAATAGATGAAAACAAATTTATTGTGATGGTTGATCCAATGACCACAACACAATACAGGTCCAGTCTAAAGGTATGACAATGCTTCTCATTATTTAGTGCATTGACTGGCCATCCAACTAGAAAACGAAGTCCATGATCTCAATAACATAAACCCTGCGTAGAAGGAAGCATGTCGGTCTCGCTGAAGTGGAAATACAAAGGCCACAAGGAAAATTGAAATGGGCGCAAGAGGAAAAGGTGGTGATGATTTGATATTTTATACGTTGGAAAGGGTTTAATAGTTGGGAAGGCACAATCTAGAGGGATATGTGAACGCAAGAGAGAGGTGAGATCCATGACTATTTACATGGGAAAAGGGTTGAAGACTTAATAAGCCAAGAACTAGTGTGAACAAGGGAAGAAGGTTGTGGTTATTTGTGATTGTATAGATGGGAAAAGGGTGAACAAAATTTATTTCAAGTCATCAGTAAGATGACAAATCTAGACCCCAATCTAGACCCCTTTGTTGGACTCTCAGCACATAGCACACTATTTAAGCCACACATTTTTTATCTTATCCACTGGGGACATGCACTCAAAATTAACTCAGATACAAGTTGAATCAAATGCATAGAAGACAACGCCAGCTGGTCAAATACAAATTGTTGACATGAATCTATTCTAATAAACAAACCCTTATCACTGCTTCTGCTTAGGAGTTGTATAATAAAAAAAATGTTAGGTAAATCAGATGCAATGGTATGCAGCTACAAGACAATACAAGAAAGCATTTATAGGATTGGAATAAGCATCAATATTACCTTGTTATGTCGTATACAAGCAATCCCCAACAACTCCTTTGTTATAAGATCCTCTAATTGACTGAAAACACTCTTGTCCTACCTTAAGGATATAAACAAACATATACAAACATAACATATACAAACATCATAGAATACTCGCTGTAGATTTCAAGTGTATGGAGCATAGAAATGCTATTTATGATAATGTAAACATCTTTTTCGCTAGAAAAAAGTACGTTGGTTTTTTGTTTTCTTTTTTATGGTTTTGGTTTTTTTTTTTTTAAAGAGCTTACCATTCAAGACCCTTTGAATGGAATTCCATTTGATGAGCCCATTTCCCAACATGCCCACAGAAACACTGACCTACCTAAAACGAAAAATATAAACCAATTACATTAAGGCCTTGGCAAATTCTCTTGGTACAAATCAAGGAGCCCCTCTCTTAGGAATAAACCCCACCACCAGGAACAAAAGTGGCACTCTAATCTACCTACGCTGCAATTGTTGCTCATACATGGGCATCCACCTCAATTACCACTTTGTTTCTTTTAGAGTATGATTGGGAACAAGTTACAAACAACAACCAATTCAAGGGTTGTGTATAGTAGGACAAGATGACTTATGGATAAGATTTAAAAGTCTAGTAATGGATGACAAGGAAATAACATCCTCCACCCTATCCAAAGTAGGTGTTTTCAGCATGGGTGGAGTTGAAAAAGGCTCTGCTCCCCAAGAGAGTCCATAATTACAAAGCAGTGCAGCTACACTTTGAGAAAGATCTCATTCTCTCGTTAGCAATTACCCATAATTTGTCGATCATAAATCTCCGCAATAAGACTAACTCATTGAAGTTTGGGTTATAATCTTTTGAGTAACCTTTACTCCTGGTGCCTTCTCAACAAATGGAGTTGGCAGCTGGTGAGCTTATCTCGCATGCTGGATAAAGGTCTGTTGCTTCTGTGCGTGACTGGATGAGGAGGGAAGAATATATGGGGGTGTCTCTGAGTTGGAAACTGAGAGAGTTTTTATGACTTCTTTTAAATATGGATCCATAGGCAACAATCAAGTTTCTCCTAGCTTCCTAGACATTTATATGGGCCAGATACAGTTTGACAAGCTGAGAAAATAGAGAACAGTGCATGCCTTTCCAATTCCAACCGCCACAACAATTAGAATTTTCATAATTACATAACTGTTACATACATGCATTACATGATTACATAACAAAAAATAAATAAAATGTATGGGGTACAACAAGATTTACAATGCCATTTCTCCTCAAATATGAGCACTAAGACACCTAGACTGCATGCAGTCCTTGCGTGCCTCTTTTCTTTTTATTTATTTATTTATTATTATTTTTTCTAATTTTTAAATTGAATTATCATTTATGTGGCGTTCGTTACTTTAATGATACAAATAAATAAAGAAATAACACATTAATTACGCTGTAAGGCGTTTCCCTCTGAAATGAACTCCCCCAAAATGCTTTTCTGTCCTCATCGTAGCCGTTAGATATTTTGTTAGACGATTGAATAAAAATCTTAAAACATTAAAAAACGTTTCACCTTCCACTTTACATCTGTGCGCCCAGGTCAAGTTGGGTTGAAGACACATAATTACGGCTTGCTCGTGGAACCTTCCCACCGTTATGCTGCCATTGAGACACCCCTGGCTGGTAAAGCCGCAGCACCAGCGCCCACACGGGCACCGAACAAGCCCCCTGGCTGAGGCCCTTCTGTTATCAATCCCCCCGTGGCATCCACATCGCTGCAGCCTGCGGCCAGCACGGTGGTTCCAACCCAATACACTCCAGCTGACACCCACCGGCCAGAACCCCACGAGCAGTCATTCCACCCTCGATTCACCGGGTGACACCGCACCTCAGCACTCGTTCGATCCCAAATCCATTGAGTTACTCCAGGCATCACCAAGCAAACTATCCGCTCTTTCCTCAGCATCCCACGCAGTTAGGTCTGCCGCTTCCCCCTTCGAATTCACAGCCCACCTCTCTCGAACCACCAAGAGGCCCGAAACACCAGTCCCCATAGAAAAATCCGTGAGCCCGTTTTACTAAAAAATATTTCGAGCTTCGAAAATTTCTCTCTCCAAGATTGATACCCTGTGTAAAGGATCAGAGAACAACTATGAATCAGTAAAGAGCCGAGGTCCCAATACGAACGACTATGAATTTTTTAATCTTCTATTTTTATTTGCACCGAGCCAGTTCCAGGTCTCATACAGGTGTGGGACTCTTAAGTATCTTGAAGCTCGGTAGCTTGAGGAAGCTCATGCCATTGATTTTGGTGAGTTCATATTTCTATACCATTGCACATTTCTCGTTAATTTTCAAAACTTAAAACCTTTCGTGCGGTGGCTAGGCACAACTTTATGTTTTCTTGAAAAATTTTAATTTCAAATTCTCATTGCACCTTCGACTCTCTAAATTATCGGTTACGCTGCATTTTGAATGGTGTTATAAACCAGTGCTTTCTAGTTAAAGGGATATTTAATGATGTCAGAGATCTGAAATTTAGGTTTTGATTTTGGTTTTAAACACAACATGCAGCCGATATAACATAGTCATATGCACTGCATCTATTTTTCGTGGTTTCTCTATGGTAAGGATTTGTTGGTGATCACTTGTGGTCTGGTAAGAATTGAAAGAAAGCTTGGTTGCTAATGCCCAAGCCCACTAGAAAAAGCATGCTTTTCACTATAACAAAATTTTACATCCAATTCTGAAACACCTAAACTGAAAACAGTACAACATTGTTTGTGACCTTGAAATTTGAATGATCTCTTCCACAAGTTGCATTTGATTGTTTACAGTCACATATAACTCAATCATACAAGTGCTTAAGCATTTTGGAATATTTTTCCATTCCATAAATGATTGATAGTTGCCATTGATATTAAGTTCACATTTAAAGGCATGTTTAAATTGGTTCTCAGAATTTGCTTGGTAATGAAGTAAAAACCCGATTGGCGTAAAAATAAATTTAATTAAGCCGTAAGGAATGAACTCCCCCAAATGCTTTTCTGTCATAATCGTAGCCGTTAGATCTTTCGTTAGACGATTGAACAAAAATCAGCCTTCTGATTTAATAAAAAATATTTTAAAACATTAAAAAACGTTTAACCTTCCACTTTACATCTGTGCACCCAGGTCAGGTTGCGTTGAAGACACATAATTACGACCTGTTGGGGACCGATGGTAGAGAAGAAATAAATAATGAGGTGAGGCAAGGGGATTTAAGAACCAAGCGGAATATGCTTTTGCAGGGCCGAGCCCAAAGACAGCCGCTTCGGTCGGGTCTTCAACAAGAGCAATGCCAGATACTGGCTGCTATCCAGCCCCATGATCCTTCCCCTAACTCTTCTTCCCCTAGCCAAAGGTCACAGGATCGATTCTCTATTCCCTCTATCCTACATCGCTCCCGCCTGGCTCCAGCTTCTGCATATCTCAGCTCTGGGGAACTTGGGGTCTTACGAGGAGATTTTTGCAGGGCGAATCCCTGTTAAAAATCGAGTGAACACCCTAATTTTTGAGGTTTCCATGGCTTCCGAGATCGTGCACGCTAGTATTTATGTGGACTCTGTGGAAATGCCTTATTTTACAGGCCTAGATGCCTTTATGTCTTCGTCCCTCTCTGGGATTTTCACGTCCTGTATTTGTAGGAGGGAGCCCCTTGTACCAGGAGGGGCCTTTTGCCCTGGGGCCTGGTCATATGGGAGCTTCGTTGTGGCATCGGTATTGTTGCTCCATCTGGGTTTTGGGTTCTTGCAGTATAATTGGAAATGGAACAGATTTATCAGAGAGATTTTGAATTTTGGCGAACTGGTAATGGAATTGATGGGGTGGATGGTGACTATGTGGGAGTTGATGCAGCTGTTAAATGTAAGAATTCCTTCAGGGCAGCAAGGGGTGCCATATCCATTTGTGATTTTCCCTCTCGCCTTCATGCTCATGTTTGTTTTCTCCAAAATGATTTGGGTGACCATCAAAGCTAATAACAAGAATGCCATCTGCACCTGGTAAGGGAAATTTCTCGTCATTGCTTGCTTGGTTAGAGAATCCCGGGAAAGAGAAGCACAATGACAAAGCAATCAATTCATTGTATTACAAATTTAATATAATTTAATATTACATTGTATTACAAATTTAATTATAGGTTACATTGATTACTGTCATATGGATACCCAGTTTTTGTTCGCATTTCACGTGAATTCATTCCTTTACCTTCACCTTCAACTGCACAATTTCAATCCAGATGTGAAGGTGTTTAAACAAGTTCAATGGACATTTAAGAGTACTTGCATTCCATTTCGTAGCCACTTTAACCCCCAAATATGCTTTTTGACATGGATTCCTGAAATTAAAACTCAAATACGTGGACTCTTGCTTTCAAAAAAGCCCATAAAAGCTCATTCACATTTCAATATTCTTCCACACAATATGCCTTACGGCGTTTCTTTTGCAACATTAGGTGCAAATGCTAGTTATTTTGATGTTAAAATAATCTTTCATGTCTAACTTATATGATGGTTAGTCATTTATAATCAAATATTTTTAATAGTTTCATGGGTGTGGCAGCAGAATATGATGATGCATGGACACAAAATTCATTAAATTACTTTCATATGGAACCAAGAGTAACATTAATTTAATATGATTTTTTCTTGAAAAATATGTTTATAAGATATTGGTTACTTGAATAGTGGATGTAGGCATAGGGTTTGTGCTTGTTGAACAACTCACATATAAGTAAAGAGAATGTACAAATTATTTCAAATTTTGTTTTAGAGGGGTGTGACAACATCCTTGATTCCACATACTAGCACATCATTGATGGTTTTAGTTGAAAAGTGCAAGGCGGTTTTACCTTAAAGTTGCATGATGATATAAAGGCTTTCTTACAGACTCAATGAATGGTGAGATAAAACTAAAAAGCATGCATTAAAGTGAAGGTGTTAATCCTTATTAAGCACTAATTACTCAACAAAGACAACTTGGAAGCTAACTATTATTTTCCACATTACATCAATTTTCCCTTAATAAAATTAGAAGTAATTGAAGGAAAAGAATTATGGCACAAGTTAATTATTGAAAGTAATAATTAGATTGAAACCTTTTGACATCATGAGATAAAAAAATAAAATGAACTTAAATTGAATTTTTAAACAAATACAAATTTAAATATGTTAATGTATATAGGTGAAAGTGAACTCTTCTTGCAAATAAAAAAAAGTTGTCAAAAATGTTTAAGAATGAGGAATAAAACTATAATAGTACTTTTGTAAAATAAACCTAAAATGAATCAAAGGAATGGTTAATATAAATATTAAATATTTATATCAAACATATAATAAGTCTTAAGAGAATATCGCTTTAAGTGAGAAGGAAAATATTTTACTTGAAACAAAGAATTTATATTAAAGTCATAATATTTAGGGGAAATAATGTGCATAAAAATAGTATAAGATATTTATTTAATTGAAAATATTAATTTTATGTGAATTTTTTAAAGTAGAAAAATAGAAAAGGAAGCTTAATTTTAATTTGAAGTGAGAGAAGGAAATGAGAAAATTAAGAAATTTTGATCACATTTAGTTAGTTAATTGAGTTTATATCAAATAGAAAACACAAATTGAGGAATAGTAAAAGTTATCAAAGGGACCACTAAGAGAAGTTATAGGAAATATGAATATATAAAATTAGTTATTTCAGTAAAATATGAAAACGAAATTATTTGAGCTTATGGGTCAACTTGACACATGACAACAGGATAAGAACAATGAATATATAATAATATTTATAATATTATATATATTATATATATTATATATTTTATATATATATAGTCTAAGAGAATAAACAAAGAAATCTTATACACCTTAAATTTGGACGACCATCCTAGTGCTAACATTTATATTTTGTTATTAGTGTGAGCTTGTTGAGAGTTTGAGAAAGTGGTTGGAGTATGGATAGAAAATATTGCAATGTGTTTCTCCCTAATAGACTACATATCCAACATCAATATTAGGATGAGTGTGTTCCAAGTAAAAGGGAGGGTGCTATTGTGGTGGAATACTCTTCTATCATAGTTGGGTATGGAAATCTCAAAGTTGTCTTTGGAATTGTTTAAAGAAAAGTTAAACGAGCATTATAAATTAGAAGAATTCATTGAAAATAAGTTAAATGAGTTCAATTCCTTAAGAGAAGGGTTATATTAGTGCAAGAGTATGAGGCTAGATTCATGTAGCTACTAATATATGCTTCACACTTAAGCACAAAGAAACTAAGGGTGAAAAATTTTGTATGTGCTAAAGTACAATATTTCACAAAAGGTGAGGATCCTAAATGTGTTGCACCTTACATAGGGTGGTCCAACAACCTATAATTTCA
The DNA here is from genome assembly GCA_000404065.3 of Pinus taeda. Classification (NCBI taxonomy): domain Eukaryota; kingdom Viridiplantae; phylum Streptophyta; class Pinopsida; order Pinales; family Pinaceae; genus Pinus; species Pinus taeda. The sequence continues at coordinate 22,509 of APFE031175617.1, forward strand.
GAAGAGATCATCAACAATTGTCAAAGTAGGCCACTGAGGTTATAGATTTGGGAGCACCGATAGTAGCAGTGACGTCGACAAATAGTGGGACTAGCATGGATTATCTGGAAAGTTAGAAAGGATTGGTTTGGAGAAGGCTTGCATACCAACCACCAACATAATAGTCATGATCAACAATAGAGCAATCCCAACCGACATGGCAATTTCACCCGACATAATAGGTTCACACAACATATTAGTATTATATGGCACAATAAATTGGACATTAGATAACTATGTGTATTATGAGATTGGCTTGTGTTTTGTTAAGATACATGACCGTTCATTCAATATATATTTATCAATTATAAGTCAAATATTTTATTTCATAAATTTAGTGAAAAAAACATATCGAAAGTGCTTTTATTTGCATATTAATGAATTTGTTATAAATTTATTATAACTTCAAAATATATATTATAATACAACCTCCTTATCCTTTTAACTTGTTGCAAGTGTTTTAATTTATGAATATTCTTTTACAATTATTCCTTTATAGAAATAAAACCTCAAAGAAAAATAAAATCTCATTTTTCTTAAATTTTAGTAAATTTAAATTGCTCTCATTAATGTTAATAATGATAATTAGTAATAAAATAAATAATCTAAAATTATACAAATTAAAATTTCATAAAACCATTAAATTTATAAATATAGAAAACAAAACTTATTTGTTAAATTTCACAATATTATATATTTAATAGTTTATTAAAAAATTGTAAATACTTATAAAGACACCTATCTCACTAACTAATTTGTTTAATGAAATCAATATCACTCATGTTAAATAATTAACTAATTTTTTTTACGAAATAAATATCACTCATGTTTAATAACCACCAAAGTTTGACTTAAAAATGCAATAGTATATTCCAGTAGGATATTTTTTAAAATATAAAGAATTTAAATATGTAAATTTTTTTTCATTTATATTGTTGACACCTAATATTTGGGATTAGGAAATTTATGTAAATAATGTAAATAGAAAATAAGGAAATTAAGAATATGAATAGACACTAGGATGTGAAGCCCAAGAGTCTCTCTCTCCATGTATATATCCATGAGCAATCTTAATGCAAAAACATAATTAACATGGAGCAGTTACCTCCTTGCATGACATGGTATTAGAGCCGGCTACATTTTTAGCTTTTCTTTCCTTGTAACTCCCTTTTGTCATTTCCGCAGTCCTCCCCATTTATGCTGTCTACCATATTCCTTTTCCTTTTGTATTTGCGTTAGTTTTTTTGAATACACATCTCTGTGGCATTTCTGGTTCTCCTCCTCACACAAAATCAGCACTCCAATACCCTCCATCGTCCGGTGCCTATCCTCTTCTGCATATTCACATTCGACAGTCACGCGAGGTTAAATAATGTCTTGAATGTTTATTTCTCTCCTCCCATAGTGGCGATCGGAATTTGGATCTTGAATGTATATTGCTTTCCTCCCAATTCGTGACACATTTTTTTGTTAGTGGAAGCGCTATTGATTTGTGGATTTGCAGTGTTGGTGCAAGAGTTATTGGATTTGCTATCAATTTGAAGTAGTGTGGATTTATGGCTGGAAACACTATTGGAATTTCCCTTGCAACACTGCACACATCGGGACTACAATACCACTATTGGCTCCGGTCCTCGTGGCACGATTTACCATACTTTGTCGCTGCCACTCCTCCTGCAGTGTAACCCAGTCCACCCTCCACCCCAGTGAGACGTAGACTGTCGGTATCCTCCCTTTGGTGCCCATTCCTCCCATCATGACTAGTGTTGAGTGGTAACACAACGTCTCTGATACTACCTCGGTAATACACACTAGTTACCACCACGCTCAAACTCCTCCCATAATCCATAGTCCACCTCCTACATTGGGCCCCCAGTCCACTGCGCTCAAACCCCTCCCATACCTTCCATACCACAATATTCTGTGTGCTACATACCTCCCTCCCACTCCTGGTTTGGTGATATGATGTCATAAATCCTCTCTTGGTTTTTAACTGTGATACAATTCCTCCCTCCCATACCACCATCCGGTCAACATTGCTTATAGATTGACCCTCCTCCATATACACCTTCCCATAAATCTGCCCCCACCCCCATATAACACTCCCCCATATACTCCCTACACCAATAATACTTTTGTTCTATATATATTAGATTGCAATTTTGACACCAGAAGTGTATTTTTTTCCACCATAACTGCATTTTTTTTACCCCCACAACTATAATTTTTTTATATATTAGCAGTAGAGTACAATTTTACATGCATTCATTGGTATCTATCGTTGGAGTAGTTTTCTATGGAAAAGAGAACTATCATGAATGATCACGGAAGATAAAACACACTCTCATTTTTAATGAGTTGTGGAGAGGAATTTGTGAAGGAGAAGGAGAACATGAGCTTGTAGATCCCACCTCAGATAAGGAGATCACCATTTGGGAAAACAAGAATAGCAAGGCCTATGCCTTGATTGCAACATCTATAAATGAAGAGGTGATTCACCATATTTCACAATTTTTAAATGTTTTTGAAGCCATACAGAAGTTGAAGGAACTCTATGACTAACTCTCTGAACTTGAATTTGTCCAATTGATGATTAAATTGTTCAGTCTTGAATTGAAAAATGATGATTGTCTTGCTTTAGCATATGAAGTAAGATATATTATGAATGACATCAAAACTGCTGGATTTCAAATATAAATTCTTCTTATATCTTATGTCAAGGCACTATATCCCACTTATTCAAATTATATTGAGTCATTGCAAGAAAGTGGAAAGATCAAGGAGATTACCTTTGACCTCCTTTAGAAGAAATTTGTTGAGAGAGAGAAGGATTTTGGGAAGAAGAAAACTCCCCAGTCTTTTGAAGAAGTTGTGTGTCTTGAACATAAAGAGAAGAATCATGCAAAAGATTATCCGAGAGGAAGAGTTGGCCAAAGAGGTAGGGGAAGAAGAAATCTTAGAGGCAGGGTGGGCGGACATTTCCGAGGAGAAAAGTATGATCTTCATTGCATACATTGCAATAGATATGTTCATGATGCATCCACATGTAAGTTGCCTTAGGATAGAATTGAGGAAGAAATAAATGAATCCAAAGGTAAAACCCATGACACAGAGAAAGGTAAACCACCTGAGTCCACTCGTTATGTTTTGGCACATTGCACGATTGGAGTAAATGAAGACTTGTTCAATGCTTCACTTGATTCATGGAAAGATGATTGGTTTCTTGATCTAGGAGAAACATTCCACATGACTTTTAGGATAAGTTTTTTTGAATAATTCACTGACACTATTGATGGAGCAGTATATTTTGTAAATAAGTAAAAACTCAAGCCATCAGGGGTTGGCACCATTAGGCTCAAATTGTCTGGTCTTCCAAAGTTTCTTCTACATGATGTTCTATACCTCCTGGAGTTGAGGATACACTCTCTCTCTTTGGTCTAAATCTGGTAGCAAGGAAAATCAATTCATATATTTAATGGCAAGGTCGAGATCATAAAAGCATCAGATCACTCACTTGGTATGATGGGGAAAGAAGAAGAAAGACTTCTGAAGCTACAAGGTACTTCTACTTGTCCACAAAACTTCTCATAAAATTCTAACTATGATGAAGGTGCATTTCCATCAAGTCTTTTATGGCATGCTAGATTTGGACACTTGAATAATTAACACCTTCACTTGTTGAAGAAAAATGGTGTTACTAGTTCGCCTACAATTCCTAGGAAGCTTAAGCAATATGATAATTATATTCTAGCAAAGCATAGCAAACAATATTTTCATGATTCACATTCCAGAGCACATAAAAAACTTGAACATATTCATGTAGACTTATGTGGCCAAATTCCTGTTCTTCCAAAAATGGAAATGAATATATGATGACATTTATTGATGATTACACTTGAATGTGTTGGGTTTATTTATTGAAGAAAAAATATGATGCTTTTCAAACATTCAAGAACTTTCATGCATGGACGGAAAATGATGCACAATCTCATATTGGCTCTATTCACACTGATAATGGAAAAGAATACACTTCAAATGAATTTGAAAGCTATCTTAGCGGGCATGAGATCAAACATAGAGCAATTGTGCCTTATAATCCCCAATAGAATGGAGTAGAAGAATGAATGAACAAGACAATCTTAAATATGGAACGTTCCATGATGTTTTTCAAGATTGTAAAATTGATGTTTTGGGCTGATGTAGTTCTATGTGTTGTGTATGTAAAGAATAAGTGTCAATCTAATTCTATTAGAAAAAATAATCCTTATGAAATGTGGTATGGCTACATTCCTTCGGTAAAGCATCTCAGGGTCTTTGGTTCCACCTGTTATGCCTTGATACCTAAGGAAAAAAGAAAAAAACTTGGTGCAATGAGTCGTAAGTATATATTCTTGGGGTATTGGGTATTCAAATACCTCCAAAGCACACCATCTCTATGATGAAGTTAATAAGAAGTTTGTTGTATATAGATATTTGATCTTTCTTGAATATTCCAAGGTTGACAATGTTGTTGAGAGGCAACTTGATCTCTTAGATAGATTCAGACATGCAAATTAATTTCAAGAATTTTAAAATTAGATTCTGATACTAGACCAATCTATGGAACATTCTTCTGAAGCACTCTCTCCCCCATGTGAAGCTTCAACCACTGATGACACATTGAGTGATCTGACTGACGTAATTGGGAGAATAAATCTTGATTCAGTTCCAATTCAACTAACTGAGCAACCTGGGCCATCTTAGAAATTTCCTCCAAAATGGCTAACTAAGACACTTGAAAGTGTTCATCTTTATGAGGTTCGAAAGATAGGAATAAGAAATTCAACTAGGAAAAATGGACGTGATGTAGATGATTATGATTCACCTGTTGATATGGATGTTTCTTATGATTTTGAATTGAATTTTTCTACAGATTTCGAACCAACTTCCTTCAAAGAAGTCGCTTCTCATGATGAATGGAAATAAGAGATGCAGAAAGAATATGATGCCTTGATAAAGAATGACACTCGGAAGCTGGTTTATCCTCCATTGGGAACCAAACCAATTATATGCAAGTGGGTCTACATGAACAAGTATAAAGTTGATGGCTCACTTGACAAGCACAAATACAAGCTTGTGGCAAAAGGTTTTGCACAAAAGGAAGGGGTTGATTATGAGGAGACTTTTCCCCCACAAAAAAATGGGCTACTCTCTGGACACTCTTTTCCTTCGAAGCTCAGAACAGTTGGAAAATCCAACAAATGGATGTAAAAATTGCTTTCTTGATGGAGATATGAAAGATAATGTTTTTATGTCCCAAAGAGAAGGATTTTTTGTGAAGGTCCAAGAACACAAAGTATGCAAGCTTATGAAATCCTTGTATGGCATCAGCCTATTATGAAAAGTTAACTGAGAATATTTTGAAACTCAACTTCCAACATTATGATCTTCATGATGTAAATTTTTTTGTCAAGAAAGTTGGAAAAATAGTTGTATATCTTATGGTGTATGTAGATGATCTTTTGATGATAGGGAATAATGAGAGCTACATTTCATCCATAAAGAATGAATTGAGGAAAGGTTTTGAAATGTTTGACTTGCGCTATGTTCACTGCTATATTGGTATTGAAGTAACTCAACATCCGAAGTTTATATTACTCTCTCATAAGAAGTAAATTGGAGATCTATTGAACAAGTTTAGCAAGGCTGAATGAAATCCTTTGAGTACTCCAATGTAACAGAACTTGAAGTTCACATCCATTGAAGGAAAGCAATTTGAGGATGCAACAAATTATAGACAAATTGTAAGAAATCTCAACTACCTGACTACTACCAGACATAACAATTCATCTGCTCTTGGAATCCTCTCTAGGTTTATGCAAAAGCCTTGTGACGGACATTGGTTTGCCTCAAAAAGAGTTCTAAAGTAATTGAAGGGAACTCAAGACTTTGGACTTAGGTATACACATGTGGGCGACTTAAACTTGATTGGATACTCTGATTCATACTTCCATGGAGACAAAGAAACTGGGGTATCTACTTCAGGTTATGCCAAGAGTCTTAGATCGAGAGTTGTCTCCTTGAGATCACACAAACAATAAACACTTCTACGATAAATTTGGCCAATGACCCAAAGTTCCATAATCAAATGAAACACATCAATACAAAATACCATCCGATTCGACATCATGTTGAGGCCAAGACAATCCATGTACGTCATTGTTCCACAAATGAGAAAATTGTAGACATCTCCACGAAAGCGCTTGGAAGAGAAAAAATTGAAAGATTCATAATGATGCTTGGACTTACCAAAATCCATTCAGATTAAGGGGGGAATGTTGACGCCTAATCTTTGGGACTAGGAAATTCATGTAAATAATGTAAATAAAAAATAAGGAAATTATGAATATGAAGAAACACTGGAAGGTGAAGCCGAAGAGTATCTCCCTCCATGTATATATCCATGAGCAATCTTAATACAAAAACATAATTAGGATTGAGGAGTTACCCTGACCTGACATTTATAAATAAATAGTGAATCAAAAACTTAAACACATCTCTAAACAAATTGTCTAACATGATTTAATAGTTTTATATTTTTTGTATTGTGTCAAGAGATGTTGTACAACCCAGTAGAGGATATATGTGTAGGTGTAATGTATGTTTGTAAAAAAAATTTTGTGCTGAGAGGCGCTCTACAACCCACTATAGGGTAGATGTGTAGGTGTAATGTAAGTATGTAAACAAGCCCAACCCAGTATAGGGTAGATGTGTAAGTGTAATGTAAGTATGTAAACAAGCCCAGTATAGGGTAGATTTCTAGGTGTAATATAAGTATGTAAATACTTTTAAATTTAGGCTAATTAAAAAAAAAAAAGTTAAAAGTGATATCAGGGATGAGTGTAAACATTTAAATGTTGGTTAAACAAAAAGTAAAAGTAATAAAAGGTGATATTGAGGATGAGTGTGAACATTTAAATGTTGGATAAATAAAAAGTTAAAAGTAATAAATAAAAAGGTCAGAGTAATAGAAATGATTTAAATGTTAGATAAATAAAAATTTAAAAGTAATAAATAAAAAGGTTGAAGTAATATAAATTGGATGAGTGTAAACATTCAAATGTTTACTCAATCAATATTAAAAAGTTAAAAGTACTAAGAAAAGTAAAATCCAATTTGTTATAATTTGATTTTGTTAATTAACATGTGAATAGGATTTGCTAAAATGTCATGGGCCAATACCATGGCTTATCATCACCATATGTCCATAAACCCTAACTTGTTTCACAATTAAAATATTCTATATCAATATGACAATATTCTTAACCATGGATATTCACCCCCACTTTATTGTGGATATTATTAACTTGTAAATAGACTTTGTTACAATACCATGGGCCAATAGCATTGCTTATCAATACCACATTCCCAAAAAACATAACTTATTTCATAATCGAAATATTTTATAACAATATGCCAAGATTCTTAACCATGGATATTCACCCCTAATTTATCATGGATATTATTAACTTGTAAGTAGGCTTTGCTACGATACCATGGGCCAATAACATGGCTTATCAATACCATATGCCAAAAAACATAACTTATTTCACACTCAAAATTTATATAACAATATGACAAGATTCTTAACCATCACATCCACTTTATCATGGATATTATTAACTTGTAAATAGGATTTGTTATGGGCCAATACCATGGCTTATCAATATGACGTGCCCAAAAATCATAACATATTTCACAATTGAAATATTTTATAACAATATGACAAGATTCTTAACCATGGATATTCACCCCCACTTTACAATATATATTATTAACTTGTAAATAGGCTTCGTTAGAATACCATGGGATGGATAATCATGGTTTATCTATACCACATGCCCAAAAACCATAAATTATTTCACAGTCAAAATATTTTATAAATGTTTTATTTTAATTTAATTTTATAGCATTTTTTTAATTAAATATAAAATGAAAAAGGTTATAATTACTTTTGAGATATATCTAAACCCATTGTCCTCACAACTACTAAAAATATTGTCATAGAAATTAAATCAAGGTTTTAATAAAACTAAAAGGAAAATACTTTTATAGATAAAGATGTGGAATTTATATAAATATAATTAATATTATTAAGAACCAACATAGATCCATAGTAACTAAGGAACCGAGGGATGAGAGCAAGAAAAATGACTAACAATAATAGTGGAAAGATAGTGCATGATTCTTTTAAGTTTTTCATTATTATATTTATTTTCACATGATTGATCCAAAATATACGTTTGGTATTTTACAACCAGTTGAGTTTTTTTCATTTAGGCACTTTCTTAAACACTATACAATGGGGTCAAAATTAAGAGGGGGTTGTGGAGAGGGAGAGGAAGGGAGATAATGATAAACTTGATGGTTGCAGAGAGAGAGAGAAAGAGCAAGCGTGTGTGCTGGAGGGAGAGAGAAGAAGGAAGAGACAAATGAGGGGAGAGAGAGAGAGAGAGAGAGAGAGAGAGATTGGTGGGGGATAGAGAGGAAGGAAGAGACAAAGGAGGCGAGAGAGAGAGAGAGAGAGAGAGGAGGGGAAAAAGGGAAGGAGAGAGGGACATAGATAGAGATGGATTGAGACAGGGAGAGAGAGGGAGGAAAGAGCAGAGACATATAGGGATAACCTCGGAGAGAGAGGGGGAGTTTCAAGGGAGAGATGGAGAGAGATCGAGCGAGAAAGGAGAGGAGAGAAGAGAAAGAAGAGGAGTGGAGAGAGATAGGGAGAGAAGGGGAAGAGAGAGAGAAGAAGAGAGGGAGGGAGATAGTGAAAGAGTTGGAGGGAAGAGAGAGAGAGAGAGACTGGGGGAGAGATAGAGGGAGGTGGGAGAGAAAGGGAGAGAGAGGAAGGACAAGAGATGAAGGAAGTGAGAGATGACTCAAGAGAGAGAATTGGAGAGAGAGGGAGATATGGAGTTGGAGGGGAAGAGAGAGGGAAGGAAGAAGAAAAGCATATAGCAAGAAAGGTGGAGGGAGAGAGGGAATGATAAAGGAGAGATGGAGAGAGAGAGGGTGAGAGAGAGAGGAGAGTGGGAGGAAAGAGAGAGAGGAGAGAGAGAGTGAGAGAAGAGGAAGAAAGAGAGGGAGAGAAGGGGAAGAAAGAGATAGGGAAAGGTAGAGGGAGGGAGAGAGATAAATAAATATGGAGAGAGAGTGTGTATGTTTGGGGTTGAGATAGAGAGAGGGAATAAGAAAAAAACATTTAGATACAAATATAGGTATTATATAACCAACCTATATCCATATTAACCCCATATCTATCAAACATCGAGAGAGATTGTTATGAAACCATCTCAAGAAAAGATAGAAAAGATAGATCAACGCCTTAGAATTCATCCTCTTCGAGGGGGCAACCTCCTTTACATTACATAAATGAACAATTCTTGGATGATAAAAATGCAAAGACCTCCTTTCTATATATAGGAGTCTAAGGGGTCATTATATAATCAGAGCCTACATAACAATAATAATGTAAGGGCACAATAATAATAATAGTGGGCTTCTATGGGGCACAATAGTAAAAATATGGGGACTAAATGGGTACATTAATATAACAAGTGGGTTGTACTAATAACAATAAGGTGTTACACTAGACGTATAGGGGCCTAACATGCCCCTCTCCTTCAAAAAGCATTGTCCTCAACGCTTGAGTAGTTCTTGATGCTTCTGTATAAAATTCTTGTCCTCCCATGTGGAATCCTCAGTGGGTAAGTTCTTCCAATTAATGAGATACTCTGAATTGATCGATTTCGTAGCTGTCGGGTTCTTGTTTCTGTGACTGCTCCAGGTTCCAATATGATTTTTCCTTCCTCTTCAATTTCTGGCAATATTGTTTGAATTGGGATCTTTGGCAACTTTTGAATAAGTGGCCATACTTCTTCATCCTTATTCAATTCATCCCTTTCTTCGTTTATCCAATTTGGTTGGATAATAGAAATAGCACAAAACAATGCTTCCACATCCTCATCCTTGAAGAGTCTTCCCATTCGGTAAGGTCGCCATTTTTTTAAGTGCATGTAGTATTGCCAACATTTCCTTCTCATAAATAGCTTGCTTGAGATGTAGCAGTAAAAATACCCAATCACCTACATCAAAACATTTTTCACTACGATGTTGATCTACCTATTGTTTCATTTGATTTTGCATTGAAGTGGCATTATCCTTTAAAAGTTGGAGAACTTGTTGTTGATGCTCGATGTGATCTTTCACTGCTTGAACCCTTTTATTCTTGATATGTCCTTCTATCTCTAGAGTTTGAGGAGTGGTAATTTATTCTAATCCTTTACAAGATATGGTCGGATTCATTTCTTGATGCTCGATGTGATCTTGCACTTCTTGAACATTTTTCTTCTTGATATGTCTTTCTATCTTGATAGTTTGAGGAGTGGTAATTTCGACCAATGAATTACAAGATATGGTTGGATTCATTTCTTCTTTCTCGATGTGATCTTTCACTTCTTCCACATTTTTCTTCTTGATATGTCCTTCTATCTTGAGAGTTTGAGGACTGGTAATTATTGCCAATGGTTTACAAGATATGTTCTGATTCATTTCTTCTTTCTCTAGGGTGTGGTCCTGGAATATATCCTCTTCTTTTGATGTTTCTTGATCCTTTTCTTCCTCCTTTTCATATTCTATGTAAAATAATTTCTTCTCAGCACACTTATGACCTTTAGTGCATTTTCTATCACAATTGTAACAAAGCCCTTTTCTTCCAAGTGTTGTCGTGTAACCCTTGTAGGTTGTGGAAGGCTAGGAGAAACAACACTTCCATCTTTATAGTTGTGAGGGGTAGCCTTCCTTGTTGCCATAATTTTACTTTCCAATATGTAACAGAGCCCTTTTACTATTTCCAATTGTTGTGGTGTTGCTCTAAAGAAGGTGTTTCTCTTTGTATCCTCATAATGTGCTATCATTTCCTCTGTCAAAATTGACCACGTAACAAGTTTTTTACGAGAACAAAGCCCTTTATACCATAAAAATTGATCCGGTTCTAAATATGAATATGCAATACATACCTTTTGTAATAGTGGTACACCATGTAGATCAAAATATTGCTCCATCTGACGTATCCAATTTACCGGATCCTTGCCATCAAACTTCCTCATCTTGCTTTTTCTTGATTTTAGGAGCTCGACCTTGAAATGGATGTAACTCTGTACCTTTAGATCTTTAAGTTCTGAAACTATGACCTGTAGTAGTCCACTGTGTCCTCTTTCCAATGCCACTAGTCTGACCCCAATTGGATTCTCCAATGAAGAGTTATGCCAAATCTCCCACAGTGCCTTGATTATACACTAATCGAGTAGAGCGAACTTGTACGACGTGCCACGTGTCCCTGTTTTTACCTTTGGATCTAGAAAATATATACAAGAAACTACAATCCATCCTCAAAGATTTCGAACCAACTTCCTTCAAAGAATTCGCTTCTCATGATGAATGGAAATAAGAGATGCAGAAAGAATATGATGCCTTGATAAAGAATGACACTCGGAAGCTGGTTTATCCTCCATCGGGAACCAAACCAATTATATGCATAGAAGGAAGGGGTTGATTATGAGGAGACTTTTCCCACACAAAAAAATGGGCTACTATCTGGACACTCTTTTCCTTCGAAGCTCAGAACGCTTGGAAAGTCCAACAAATGGATGTAAAAATTTCTTTCTTGATGGATATATAAAAGATAATGTTTCTATGTCCCAAAGAGAAGGATTTTTTGTGAAGGGCTAAGAACACAAAGTATGCAATCTTATGAAATCCTTGTATGGAATCAAGTAAGCACCGCGAGCCTGTTATGAAAAGTTAACTGAGAATATTCTGAAACTCAACTTCAAACATTATGATCTTGATGATGTAAATTTTTTTGTCAAGAAAGTTGGAAAAATAGTTGTATATCTTATGGTGTATGTAGATGATCTTTTGATGACAGGGAATAATGAGAGCTACATTGCATCCATAAAGAATGAATTGAGGAAAGGTTTTGAAATGTCTGACATTCGCTATGTTCACTGCTATATTGGTATTGAAGTAACTCAACATCCGAAGTTTATATTACTCTCTCATAAGAAGTAAATTGGAGATCTATTGAACAAGTTTAGCAAGGCTGAATGAAATCCTTTGGCTACTCCAATGGAACAGAACTTGAAGCTCACATCCATTGAAGGAAAGCAATTTGAGGATGCAACAAATTATAGACAAATTGTAAGAAATCTCAACTACCTGACTACTACCAGACCAAACAATTCATTTGCTCTTGGAATCCTCTCCAAGTTTATGCAGAAGCCTTGTGAGGGACATTGGTTTGCTTCAAAAAGAGTTCTAAAGTAATTGAAGGGAACTCAAGACTTTGGACTTAGGTATACACATGTGGGCGACTTAAACATGATTGGATACTCTGATTCATACTTCCATGGAGACAAAGAAACTGGGTATCTACTTCAGGTTATGCCAAGAGTCTTAGATCAAGAGTTGTCTCCTTGAGATCACACAAACAATAAGTTCTAGCAGATTCCACAACTGAGGCAGAATATGCGGCAGCAGCTGAAGCAACAAAGGAAATTGTGTGGCTCAAGAAAATTCTAGAAGATTTACAGGAGAAACAAATGCATTTAACTCCTCTCATGATTGACAACACTTCTACGATAAATTTGGCCAATGACCCAAAGTTCCATAATCAAATGAAACATATCAATACAAAATACCATCCGACTCAACATCATGTTGAGGCTAAGACAATCCATGTACGTCATTGTTCCACAAATTAGAAAATTGTAGACATCTCCACGAAAGCGCTTGGAAGAGGAAAGTTTGAAAGACTCATAATGATGCTTGGACTTACCAAAATCCGTTCAGATTAAGGGGGGAATGTTGACACCTAATCTTTGGGATTAGGAAATTCATGTAAATAATGTAAATAAAAAATAAGGAAACTAGAAATATGAAGAAACACTGGAAGGTGAAGCCCAAGAGTATCTCCCTCCATGTATATATCCATGAGCAATCTTAATACAAAAACATAATTAGGATTGAGGAGTTACCCTGGCCTGAAATTTATAAATAAATAGTGAATCACTAACTTAAACACATCTCTAAACAAATTCTCTAACATGATTTAATAGTTTTATATTTTTTGTATTGTGTCAAGAGATGTTGTACAACCCAGTATAGAGTATATGTGTAGGTGTAATGTATGTTTGTAAACAATTTTGCGCCGAGAGGCACTCTACAATCTATTATAGGGTAGATGTGTAGGTGTAATATAAGTATGTAAACAAGCCCAGTATAGGGTAGATTTGTAGGTGTAATGTAAGTATGTAAATAATTTTAAATTTAGGCTAATTAAAAAAGAAGAAGTTAAAAGTGATATGAGGGATGAGTGTAAACATTTAAATGTTGGTTAAACAAAAAGTAAAAGTAATAAAAGGTGATATCGAGGATGAGTGTAAACATTTAAATGTTGGATAGATAAAAAGTTAAAAGTAATAAATAAAAAGGTCAGAGTAATATAAATCATTTAAATGTTGGATAAATAAAAATTTAAAAGTAATAAATAAAAATGTTAAAGTAATATAAATTGGATGAGTGTAAACATTCAAATGTTTACTCAATCAATATTAAAAAGTTAAAAGTACTAAAAAAAGTAAAAACCAATTTGTTATATTTTGATTTTGTTAATTAACATGTGAATAGGATTTGCTAAAATGTCATGGGCCAATACCATGGCTTATCATCACCACATGTCCATAAACCCTAACTTATTTCACAATTAAAATATTTTATATCAATATGACAATATTCTTAACCATGGATATTCATCCCCACTTTATCGTGGATATTATTAACATGTAAATAGACTTTGTTACAATACCATGGGCCAATAGCATGGCTTATCAATACCACATTCCCAAAAAACATAACTTATTTCATAGTCCAAATATTTTATAACAATATGCCAAGATTCTTAACCATGGATATTCACCCCTACTTTATCATGGATATTATTAACTTGTAGGTAGGCTTTGCTACGATACCATGGGCCAATAACATGGATTATCAATACCATATGCCAAAAAACATAACTTATTTCACACTCAAAATTTATATAACAATATGATAAGATTCTTAACCATCACATCCACTTTATCATGGATATTATTAACTTGTAAATAGGATTTGTTATGGGCCAATACCATGGCTTATCAATACGACATGCCCAAAAATCATAACATATTTCACAATTAAAATATTTTATAACAATATGAAAAGATTCTTAACCATGGATATTCACCCCCACTTTACAATGTATATTATTAACTTGTAAATAGGCTTCGTTATAATACCATGGGATGGATAATCATGGTTTATCTATACCACATGCCCAAAAATCATAAATTATTTCACACTAAAAATATTTTATAAATGTTTTATTTTAATTTAATTTGATAGCATTTTTTTAATTAAATATAAAATGAAAAAGGTTATAATTACTTTTGAGATATATCTAAACCGCTTGTCCTCACAACTACTAAAAATATTGTCATAGAAATTAAATCAAGGTTTTAATAAAATTAAAATGAGAATACTTTTATAGATAAAGATGTGGAATTTATATAAATATAAATAATATTATTAAGAACCAACATAGATCCATAGTAACTAAGGAACCGAGGGATGAGAACAACAAAAATGACTAACAATAATAGTGGAAAGATAGTGCATGATTCTTTTAAGTTTTTCATTATTATATTTAGTTTTACTTGATTGATCCAAAATATACGTTTGATATTTTACAACCAGTTGAGTTTTTTTCATTTAGGCACTTTATTAAACACTATACAATGGGGTCAAAATTAAGAGGGGGTTGTGGAGAGGGAGAGGAAGGGAGATAATGATAGACTTGACGGTTGCAGAGAGAGAGAGAGAAAGAGAGAGTGTGTGTGATGGGGGGAGAGAGAAGAAGGAAGAGACAAACGAGGGAGAGAGAGGGAGAGAGAGAGAGAGAGAGAGAGAGATTGATGGGGGATAGAGAGGAAGGAAGAGACAAAGGAGGCGAGAGAGAGAGAGAGAGAGAGAGAGAGGAAGGAAGAGATAAAGGATGGGAAAGAGGGAAGGAGAGAGGGACAGAGATAGAGATGGATTTGGATGGGGAGAGAGAGGTATAGGGAGAGAAGGGGAAGAGAGAGAGAAGAAGAGAGGGAGGGAGATAGTGAAAGAGTTGGAGGGAAGAGAGAGAGAGCGAGACTGGGGGGAGAAATAGAGGGAGGTGGGAGAGAAAGGGAGAGAGAGGAAGGACAAGAGAGGAAGGAAGAGAGAGATGACTCAAGAGAGAGAATTGGAGAGAGAGGGAGATATGGAGTTGGAGGGGAAGAGAGAGGGAAGGAAGAAGAAAGGCATATAGCAAGAAAGGTGGAGGGAGAGAGGGAATGATAAAGGAGAGATGGAGAGAGAGAGGAGAGTGGGAGCAAAGAGAGAGAGGAGAGAGAGAGTGAGAAAAGGGGAAGAGAGAGAGGGAGAGCAGGAGAAGAGAGAGATAGGGAAAGGTAGAGGGAGGCAGAGAGATAAATAAATATGGAGAGAGAGAGTGTATGTTTGGGGGTTGAGATAGAAAGAGGGAATAAGAAAAAAACAATTAGATACAAATATAGGTATTATATAACCAACCTAGATCCATATTAACCCCATATCTATCAAACATTGAGAGAGATAAAATCTTTGGATTGCAAACATTTCCTCAAGTTTTACACTCAAAAATGTGGTTTACAGCTCATTAGATTTGATCCCTCTCAGTGCTTGATAGATCTGGGGTTAAGATGGATCTGAACTAGTTTATAAAAGAGGAGATTTCATACCTTTAATTTGATGACTAATTTATTTCTAACTTTAAAAATAAATTAAAATTATTATAATAAAATTAAAATTATTTTAATAATAAAAATTAATAATTTGAAGAATATACTACACATAAATATTTTTCATAAAGCATGAAAAATATTTACACCTCCTTCAACTTTTCCTAGGAAAATCCAATTCTTCAAAGGAGTTTTAAGAGCTCCATGATCCATTCTTCCAGAGAAAGTCTATGGAAAAAAAAAAGTGGGTTTATTAGCAATATTTTAAGTATTTGCAAATCAATGCTTTTACAAAATTTTGTAAGGGTCTTAAGGGTCAACATTAAAATTCAAAGGTGAGACTTCATGTGAATTTGAACAAGATAGTGGATGAAAAAAGGAAAGTGTAATGAGAAAGAAATCCATCAAATGAAAAAAGTGAAGTGTAGTGGATGTAAAAGAAGAAATGTAATAGGAGAAAAAGATTGTTAGGAAATAACTTTCTTTAATTTTAAGCGAATATATTAAGAAGCATGAAATTTCAGAATAAACTATTAAAATGTATGAACTAGTATATATGGCATAAATGGTTTTGATAAGCAAGGTAGTGTATTTATGATATATAAATAAAAATTTAAAACTTTGAATGTGTGACAATTTATAGTATTAAAATGTATGAACTAGTATCTATGGCACAAATAATTTTGATAAGCAAGGTAGCGTAAAGATGATTTAGAAATAAAAAATTAAAAACTAGGTAGGGTTGGCCCCAACTTAGGCTCAGTCTAGTTCAAAAATAAATAAATAAATAAACATAAATCATCTTGTTAGTGTTACTACATTTATATGCAAATATTTTTTTTGTAATCTAATTAACAATAATACAAACAATAAAATTAAAACGTATTTATTTTATTAAAAAATTAATATTTTTATAAATTTTAACCAATTATTTTAATTACTAAATATGATATATTTTCAATTGGTTAAATTTATAGAAGTTTATAGAAGTTTATTAACATTATTTATTTTAAAAAGTATCATTTTTTTAAGGAAATGGGGAGTTTAAATTGATTCAACTAGAAAACAAGCCAACAGTTTTACATTGAGAGAAAAATGTATATCTTCATTGTTTTAGAATTTCACAAAAAAATCCTTCTTCTACCTAGCTAATTACTATCTAAACTCCTAGAATAATTTATTTTATAGAGTCTCTAGGAGACTCAATTATACACTATATAGTTGCAGAGCATATAAACTAGAAAAATTAATCATTACCATCTTGCCCATGCTTAGAATTTCCTTCTTCTTCTAGCTAAACAATGTCCTAATGATGGGGAGGATCCTCATGCATAGGTTGTTCTAGAAGTTCCTCCTGGTGGTGCCCTTCTTGAGCACTTCGAGTTGAGACATCCTTGGATGTCATTTCTGTAGTGAGTTCAATGTGTTCCAGATTGAAGGAAATTCTTATCGATATTCATCTGCACGTGGTCTACATGAGCCTTCAATGAGTCAAGTTGTTGACAAATCAATGTGAAATGGGAGGGTGCCTCTGAGGCAACCTTGTCACCTTGGTCAGATATCACGGATGCCAAAAATGAAAGACTCAACTCCAGATGAACCTTTGGGTCTATGCCTCTTTGTAGCTGATGAGCACTCCATCATAGATAAATTTCTGGAATTCCAATGTCTTAACGAGATTTATGGAACCAATAGTCTCAGTTTATAAGCCATCTCTCCTCGCCTGAATCTACCTCCAATAATCTACTCGCATTCAATTCCTTCTTCCCGATTCTGCAATTTCCTGATAATATTTTTCATCACAAAGTCACCTCAGCTACACACAGGCTCAAACAAGATTAAGGCATTGAAGTCTTGTTGCTTGCGAACTAGCATAGTTGTAGCACAATATATAGAAAACAACAACAAAATACTCAACCGGGAAAAGAGATTGGGGCCTTCGTCCTCAATTTAACAACTAGAGTGAACTTTGTTGTAATACAATAAGATATAATATGGATGGATTTATCTTCCACCTCGATGAGAAAACAAAGATATCATATGCACGGGGCTTGGTTTTCCTACTGAAAATTATGTAGAATATTTGGCTCTTTGACGGGGGCTAGAAATAACCATTGCAAGAAGAATTCCTAGATTGACGGTCTTTTGGGATTCCATGATATTCATCTAATAGGTGAAAAAACTTAAGGAAAAATGCATCCTCCTTATCCCACCTATATTGCAAATAATTTCATTACAATTGAGGAACCTTGAAATAATTGAGTTTTACTATGTTAAATTAAAATTGAATACAATGGAACACATGTTGGCTAATAAAGGTGCAAATATAAAGCAGGGTATGATGGATCAAGATATTAGTTCAATAATAATTAATCTATTACCAGGAAAAGTGACATCACATTCCACGAAAGCCATGATGCATATAAATTAGTAAACAACAAAAGGAGATTTCATTGGAACATTGGGTGGCATCAAATGCATCCTTGCCCAGCAATGCTATATCAAGAGAAACATGAACGGAAGTCCATCAATATCGATGATCATGAATTGAAAAGCCCACTCTTTAATAGTGTTTAAAATAGAAACAAGAAATGTTAAAAATAACATCAAGAAAGATCCTGATTTAATTTGGTCCGTGAATTAAATTGGGAATAAGATTGTAATTCCACATCTCATGACATTTTGAATTAGTTAACTAAGTTAATTTGACTTAGTTGGCATAGTTAATTTGAGTTGTGGTTCTAACTAGAGTCATGTACAATGTCTCCTACAATTAGGAGCTCTGGTTGAGTTTATTCTAAGCTGTAATTAATTAATTTAGTCTAACTGAGTTAAAGTTAGTTAAACTAGTATCAACTGATAGAGGAACTAGTGGGAGGTCTAGTAGTGTGGTGCTGCATGCAATCCAGTGGGGCGTCGTCTATAGTCGAGTGTGGTCCTGCCTGAAGTGTAGTGTGTTGTTGCCTGAAGTGTAGTGTGGTGTTGCCTCAAGTGCAATGTTGTGTTGCATGAAGCACAATGTGGTGCTTCCTGAAGCATAGTGTGGTTCTTCCTACAGTGATCAGCCAGTGAATTGAAGATTCACTCATAGTTAACTCCTGCACGTTATATCAGAGAAAGACCCAGTTGAGATTGTAGTTTAGGGACAATCTACTATCAGTTGTATAACCATCTAAATTGTGCAAATTGTGCATGCAGTCAGAGGAATTCGTATGAGGATTGCACAATTAATAATTGAGGAATTTCCCCATTAAATAGGGGTAATTCCTTGAGGAAAAACACAAGGAAGTAGGAGCTTGGAAGGCTAGGAAATTATCTAAGTGTTGGCCAAAGTCAACCTATGAAGTAATGTGACAGATAAAGAGAGTGTAGAGGTTGCTCGGGCGTGAGAAACGCATTGTAATCTCTCATATTTTCTGACTAATGCAATATACAGATTGCAGGGGTTTTTAGTTGTGGCTTTCCCCAGGAAATCATTGTGTAAGGTGTTGATTGAATTATTTGTCTTTTATTCTTCATGATTTCTTGATTTATTAATGGTTTGTTGATGAGTAGAGTAGACTCAAGTCTTTTGTTTTAACATATTACATTAGCATTTTGAATCTACAAGGAATTTCTACAAATAACACCTTTCCATCATAAATACATGACACCATAATACAGGACATTTGGAGGATCGAAAATATTTAGAAACATTAGAAAAGGAGTTTGAAGGGAGTAAACTTAATTGACTTTCTTGGGATTTCACAAATGCACTATGGAGTTTCATGGAGGAAACCTGAAGAGATACTAGGGTATTAGTTGGTGAGGAATGTTTAGATGACTCCACGAATGTGACAAGATAGGTTTTAATTGCTATTGAATGGTCACCTCAACTGAGGAGAGTTGGAATACAAGTTTAGCTAATTTATAAAAGGTCTAAGGTTTTGTCACAATTGCATAGCCCAGGAGGAGCTAACAGAAAACAAGAAATACTAGTTGTAATTGTAGAACTTGGGACGGGGAAGAGAATGGAGATACATATGAAGACTCTTCAATTTAGGAAGCAAGAAAAAATGAATCAACAATTGGATCACTTAACAAAGACAATGAAGTATATCCTAACCTTGCTTAATAGACAAAGTGAAATGGAGGCAAAGGAGAATCAGACACGATTGACTTTACTAGATAAAAAATCCAAGATGTTGCAAAGGAAATATGAGGAACTACAAATAATTTTGCAAGAAGAGTTGGAAATACTAGATCTAAGGTTGAAAAGGTTACAGCCAAATACCAACAAAGGAACAATGGATCCTTCTGCAGGCATAAACTACACTAAGAATGGAGAATCGTAGGTTGCACTTGTTCAAGCATAGTAGGATAAGAGGAAAGTGGATGCCTTGGAAAATAATAATTCTAAAGCTGGGCCATCTAATATAGGATAGACAATATGTTTTTCTCGGATTTATGTATTGTAAATGTATTTTATCTTTAGGCGTTTTTTTTTAACTTCTTAGGAGATATCAATAGAAATACATAATAAATAGAAAGAGCAGGAGGAGAAAATAATATATAGTTATTGGAAATGTAGGTACTATGAAGTAGTTGAAAAAGTCAAATTGAAAATATAAGATTTTACAGTTTTCGTATAAAAGAAAAAAAAATCTATTCACTCTAACAATATTAATGATATTAACATTAAAATGCACACATGTTGATAGAGTGTACTTTGGTCTTCTCTTAACCAATGATCAACAATGGCATATCATCGAGCCATAGATTATTGTTCGTTACAAGAATAATTAGGGTTACAATAATATAAGACTACAGTTATAAAAACAAAAAATTATGGCTAAAAAAAGAAGTTTCAATGTTAATTGAAACTTATTCACTTAGTTGAATAATTAACTTAAGCTTATAAATATTAAAACCTTAATATTAAACCCCAATACTAAGTTAAAACTCAATATTGTAATCCTAATAATAACATATATAATTATTATAATTAATATTAATACGAAATCCTTACCATACACCTAATAATTATTATTGTTGTTAATATATGTCTATTGACATACATCAACTACATTTACTAATGTAGTGTGCATGTGTTTGATATGAGCCTACAATATATATGAGCCATATTTACTAAAACGATTATACTAGTTAATAATTAGTCTTATAAATTATGAGTTGTAAGTAATTTTTTATTTTATTTTAAATTTAAATATAAATTTAAATTACATTCTTCACCTCAATAAAATATAGTAAAATAAATGGATTAATGTTTCATCACCAAACATAGTTCCAACGAATCAACATAATGAATAATATGCTAAAATAAATTTTTGAGTCAACCGATATGAAAGGGTTGCAAAACGGTTATTACTTTTTTTCACTACAACGAAACAGTCATATATGACAACATTCAAAATCCAATATATTTAATTTAATTATTTGAATATAAAATAAAATAGAAGTATTTTCAACAATCCTGGAGTCTTGTTCTCTAGCATATGTTACTTATGCATACATTGCTATTTAGAAACACCAAGATATGATGGAAATATCTTGGAGGATATGAAATGATTCATTTTCTCATGCTACATTCGTGATATATAAAAACAAAACAGGGAGCACCGACATTGTTTGGATAGATAACTGACTAAACAAAGAAATGAGCTCTTACTTGAGTTGGATGCATGTGAATTGGAATATCACTATCAATTAGTGAGTTAATTAAATCTAATTACAAAGAATATTTGATGCAGGGGCATGCGACTTAAAGAGAAAAATTTGCAGTTTTTATATTTTTCTAGTTAAAAAAATAGGAACAGGTAGAAAATAAACATGTTATTTTTTTTCTGTTAAAAATAGCATAAAAATAATGAATAAAACTTGCTATCTTTTCATAAATAATTAAATTGTAAAAAGCCTTAAATTACTATGGCAAATGGAAAAAAGGTTTACTTTTGTAATAGGGAAGGTTATTATGAAAATTCTCCGGGGTTTCTAGCATTGGTCTTCTGATAAAATGTTTGTATAATCGATTATGCTGTGAATGGATCACGTTGAAGCGTTGAATAATTATTGTGCTGTGTATGGAAAAGGCTCGCCTTCTATTCTCCGCTGGATACATTACTGTGCATTGAGCCTTCAGTTGTATCTTTGTTGTAATGATTGTGCCATTTTAATTTCATTTTATTACAGTCAATGTTACTATGGATTGAAAGTCGATGGGATGCCTTAGAAATTTTGTAGTTCTAACATACACGCAAATAAATTATTTGTATGTGATATATAATTAATTGTAATTTGAAGCTTCTAGGGGCGACAGTGGCAGTATAGGTTCGAAACTCAGCGTATTTTCCAGTTAAAAGAATTATCATACCTTATATGTTGTATATGCGTGGCGGTTTTCATAATTCCTTGTTGAAATTATAATTTCCCCTGTGCCCGCCGGCCAGCAGTCAACGCACGCCGAAACCACCCAGCAGAAAACCATAAACCGCCGGTAAGTCATCGCACCACCTTTTGGCTTAAAGTTGTTTCCGTGCGAGGAGCTCCGATGCGATTTGGTGCAAACACGTGGATTGGGGTGACATCACCCCCTGACATTTATCGGACGATAAATGTCGGTCAAGAACCCCTGTCCGATATGCGTCCGATCAAACAACATCCTCTCCGCCGTCCGATTCAAGGGAAAGTTCTCCGCCGTTTACATTGTCCAAAGTAAATACGGGGGCCTGTTAAGAATTAAATACAGCATGGACCATACGATATGGACCATACCTTATATTAATACATGTTTGGTAATGTGTTTAATGTTTTTCCTTACGGCGCGTTAATACAGCATGGACCATACGATATGGACCATACCTTATATTAATACATGTTTGGTAATGTGTTTAATGTTTTTCCTTACGGCGCGTTAATACGAAGTATGGGTAAAACACAATGTAAGTTTTTTTATTATTTTTGGCATATATTTTAAAAAAAACGTTGACTCCATTTGAGTCATATTGCATTGCACACGGGGAGAACAAAAAGTGTGTGGGCTCATAGCAGCCAATGAAAAACCACGGGGATTGTAATGTGAAAACAATGGTGTAATCGCACACGGTGAAAATAGAAAACAGAGAGTCCGCAGCACCTGAAAAAGACCAGAGATAAAATGTTGTATTGCAGGGGAGGAACGCACAGAAGTGCATGAATGTTTTTTTTCTTTGGGATTGAAATGTAAAAAGAGAGTGCAACAGCAGAGTAAAGATTTCTTTTTGGTTTGTAATGTGATGTAAGAAAAAGAATGCACAGCAGTGCAGGAGAAGGAGAAGTGAATGAAGAGAACCAGGAGGTAGTTTTGTTTTCAAAACCATGAATTGTTTCACACAACAGTGAAAAGGTAAATGTGTAAATCCCTGTAATTTTTGTTTTCACACAGCAGTGAATGTAAATGAAATTTTTACACACAGTGGTGTAAAATTTCAAAGGAGAC